>CAKAOH010022759.1:0-17932 GCA_916701665.1 Sebastiscus tertius | reverse complement strand
AGCTCATTTCATCTGATGAATCACTTCATTCAAATCAAGGATTTTGTTCGAGGGTCTAGCGGACGTGAGGAGATATTTGCTAAATTTGACACGAAGCGTATTGGATCGCAGACTCCACCTCCACCTTTTAACAGGCAGCTTGTTCTCTACAGGAGCTCCTGCTGCAGCATCCTTCTCTAAAATAGCTCTGTACATTCTCAGATTCCCTCGTGAAATCTCATGTGGGTAGAGGGATTATGACAGTGTGCAGTGAAACATACTTGAACCCAAGCAGACACTATCCACACATTGAGGTAATGTAGGTCAACACACACTCACATACCCACATGTACTGTACATACAGACATACACAGACATTACTGATTTACTGCCATACACTTTGAAGGAACAAAGGCAGCGGGGTGCACCAGGCTACCAACTGTTTTCCAGAAACTCCACATATTACCTGCATTGTTTACTTTCAGTATGCATATTTCCACAAAGACGGCAGCCTTTTTTCGGAACAGCAGTGAGTTAGACACACATCGGCACCTGGCAAGACGCTTGACTAGGTGTTGAAACTGTGAAGCAATTGTTTTGACAATGGCATGTCTATTTTATTTATTTATTTCTATTTCGTGTGGGTTCAAACTCAGTGAGCAGGTACTTTTTTTTCTGCACTCTCTACACTTTTAACATTTTTTTTTCTCTGTCTTTCTAACTGACAAAGACACAGCTCTTAAAGATGATGGTACTTGAAAGCTCAGCATTTCGTTTTCACACTTTTGCCAACATATTTCACACCTCTTTCTTCTCGAGGTAAACAACAGAAAAATACTGGACTCTACAGAGCTGTAATCGTATAATAATCTCTTTTAGTTTAACCAATTTTGGAGGTTGCGTTTCAACAATGGGATTCACGGTGCCAAAAATAAAAAATAAAAATGTGAAAAGGTAGCACATCCCACATTTCAAAGTCGAGGAGGACAAAATACTAACATTTCACTTGTTTATTATTTATCACAATAAAGATATGCTTTCAAAACAATTCCCTTTTAAATTTTTAAATCCCAAAAAATAGGAATATATCATTAAATGTGCAGGCAAGTAGCTCAGTTAAGTTCAGTGTCATCCCAAAGATGCCTTCAGTGTGACTCGAGGTTGCAGGATATTTTCATCATGCACCAATTTTGCTTTCCTGCTATTTTAAAGGAAAAAACAATACACAAACTTTCCAGGAAATCTATGAAGTTTTGTGACTTCCATTCCAGTACCTGAGTTTGTCCTCTGTGTCTGAGTCTCTCTCGATACTTGTGTCTTTGTACATGTGCATTGATGCAGCCTTCAGAGAGTCTACAGTACTTGATCCCACGCTGTGACCAGATGGTCAACACCCATAAACCTGTAAGGCAAGAATAGGAAGGTAGAAATGTATTTGATGGATGAATAGATGGATGCATGGTGTGAATGAATTTAATGAGAAGGAAAAGTGCAGATTGTCCCAACATACTTATTATGGAATTTTTAATTTTTACCCAAGTGACATGAAAATGGGCTTTCCACTTGGTTCTTTATACTGTATCAAAGGCTTTCAGGTGCCTGTCGGTCATACCGGAGAGGTTTAGCAAAGCACTCAAGCACTTTTGATCAATATTGAGATTATAAACTGATTTTTATGACAAAATATTTTTATTGCACTTTCACATTTTAATCAACATAGAACTGCTTTCACATACGTGTTGAATCAGAATCAGGTTTATTTGCCAAGTACAAACAAACAAGGAATTTGAATTCTGGTTTCATGCATCTCTCAATGTACTAACACAGAATAACAATAACTACGTTCCTGCTAATATACAAATTAGGGCTGCACAATGTTGGATAAAGACTGATATTGATATGAAAAAATACAGGAATACCCTATATTTTATGACATCAATCTTGTGCAATTTGAGAGCAAACTTAAAAACAGTTAGATCTATGAAGAACTTTGCTCTTGTTGATGGCTGGCTGTTAGTTTAGGAGGCGCTTGATTTGATACGCAGCAGAGTTTTCTATGAGCGGAGCACGCATTTTAAATTTCAATATTGTAGGCAATCATGTTCATTTAATTGCGGGAAGCCAAAATCGTGATCGTGAACAATATTTTTTATTAAACATTAAACTATTGGTTGGTTATTTAATTCCTTTTTCTTCTTGCTGTTGTAGAGCAGTGGTTTACAACCCATTTTTCCAACCCCACTCTTATTTAAGAAAAGCTGAACCCCCCAATGTCATCACCCTAAAAAGTATTACAAATCCTCCAACAAAATCCTCAATTTGAATAAAGTGATTCAGTGTATTAAATGAGTCTTTTTTTTTCATTAAATCAACTTTCTTTAATGAATATAATTCATAAAAACTCCTCGCTCGTCGTAGTTGATTTACCATAATAGTGTTAGAGCCACATTAGATTTTTGACTGCAGTGAAAACGTTGTTTTTGAAAGGCTAAACGCCAACAAATATGGATTGAGGTTTGCTATTAAGTCGCAAAAATATATATCTTAAATCTTATCTTATATCTAAATAGCTTTATATACAGGCTTTTGTATAACTTATCCAGTAAGTGTTTTATTATGACTTCAGTTAGACATGAGCAAATCTAGTTTTGACAACCTCAGAGCAGACCTATCCTTGCGCACCCGCTGTGATCTTTGGCGCTCCCCCTAAGGGGGGCCCGGACCCCAGGTTGGGAACCACTGTTGTAGAATACAAAATATTCTCCCACGCCAGAGGAAAATGATAAGTGTTCTCTGCAGCGCATTGTTGTGCACATAACACCTCATCTTTCAAAGCTGTAGAGAAACAAATCAATACTCCTCGGGTGATACAGAAAGCAAGAAATCAAACAAGAATTCCTGCTCACCTGTGTTCATGAGGTTTTGCTCTTTCTTTAGCTTTTTACAAACAGAGAAAAAAATTGTTTTTCTTTCCCCTTCTGTCTACTATTTATTTAATTCTTGCACTGTATATTTTTCTATTTTAGAATCCCTTCGTGCATGTAATCCAGGGGCCTCGGGGCCACACCGGGCAGTTCCAGACAAAGTCACATTAGCTTCTCTTGACCTCACAGCTGTAATCGGCTCTGGGGGGGAAGGTGGTGGGGGGGTTGTGGTGTTTTTTTGCAAGAGTCCCAAGCTCAACGTTCAAAGAGCAGGGATGCGAGCGTTACAACAGCTTACCTGGAGATTACAGCATCAGCAGTTCACTCACAATGCAACCCCGCAGGATTTGACTGCCATTACCTTACCGTGGCGATTTATTTTTTTTTCCCATCTGTGATACTTGGAGATTTGTAGTGACTTCACCGGGCACTTATCAGAAAGGCACGGATTGAGCTGTGCTTCTCCATGCACACTTCTGACAGTTTGAACTGCGGTTACTAAATTGAAACATCTTATGATATATGAATTGGGCAGTTGGGATCAGCTGAAATGCCATGATCATTTATTTCTAGGGATGGGTACTGCAACCCGGTATGAAACGGGCACCTGTGCTAAATGATCAAAGACTGGAGTATTGACATGCTCCGACGTTATCACTTCTTCTGTCTGTACTTTTTAACATTTTAGTGTATTTTATTATCTCCTCTGCTCTCTGCACTCACACATATGGAGTGAACCTTAGCGAATAAAAAGCCAATACTTTATCAATACACCTGCTCAACAAGCATAAACGTGATGTAACCATGTAGAAAAGTGATGTTTCAATCTGGTCAGTCCGCGGTCTCTCATCCAGGGACGTATTCAGAGCTGTGCATTGTTGATAAGCAGGATCCTGGCCTGCAGACGCAAACATAACAACACAGAGAGGAAATAAACAGGATATCGTTAGGATTTTATCGATACTACTAATCCGTATCGGTTCGATTCTTTATTGATACTCTAGTCTAGCTGTTTAGCTTAGTTTGCCACGCATCTTAAAATTCTGATGAAATCTGGTCAGGAATATTATTTATACTATATATATTTTACAACCTCTGAAATCAATTGTGAGATCAATTGCGTTAATGCGTTAAAGAAATTAGTGGCGTTTAAACGATTTTGCATTAAATAGTATATCAAAAAGCAATTATTAAGTTTTGAAAAAGCACCGATAAGAGTATCAATAAAGAATCGAACCGATAAGGATTAGTAGTATCGATCAAATCCTAACGATACCCTGGTTATTTCCTCTCTGTGTCATTATGTTTGCATCTGCAGGCCAGGATCCTGCTTATCAACAATGCAGGGCTCTGAGTACGCCCCTAGATTTAGTTCTGGTGTCTGCAGGGTGAGGCGTTTCCCTTCATACTGTACATTGTCTAGAAGTCTATTTCTGAGAAGGAATGGGAATTGGCTGCCTTCTTTGTCTTTTAGAAACCCCCAACAATAACAGCCATGTTGTAGGAACGGAGAGGCTGGCTAGCTCAATCCTAACTCAATCGAGGATCATCAACAATTGTCACTAAATCAGCCCCTTTAGTCTTTAGCTTCTCTCTCAATTCATTACAAGTGAATGGGCTTTTATTGGCGTGACCATTTTAACAGGGACTCAGGGAGTGTGTGGAAGCTTGTAAGGCTGGATCGACACAGGCAATTTACGAGGGGATCGACGGGCGACTGGAGGCCAAAACCAGCACAAAACAAACATAGCCAGAGAGAGCGAGGGAGAGATTAAGAGATTTGTCCCCCCCCCGCCCCCCCCAACCCCACTGTTCTTCTTTTTATTATCCCTCCATTTTTTTGTTCTCAGCTTGTTTGTTTTGCTCATCCCCCTTCAGTCTTGGATGCTGTTGGTCTTCCAGGCTGCCTTGTCACTTTTTTTTCTTTTCAGATTTTCTCTGGCAATCGTCCCAAAACAAAATCTAACATGTCCTGAGACTGATATTCAAACTGTATTATCATACTCATGCTTATTATGAAAGCATTCTGACTGTCGATATTGATTAAACCATCTGAGACCAACAATAGACCCGTTTATGTCTTCTTTTAGGGGGGGTACAGGGGGTCTTTAGGGGGAGATAGCAGGTCTCAGTAGATGTCACATAGAAGTGGTGTACATCATCTGAAAGCTGGGAACCTGAAGATTAATTTGAGATGTGCTCAGTACTGCGTGTCAGCTTTTTGTAGTATAAAACAGAAGTAAACATGAATGAATGAATTAATAAAAAAAAAATGGTATTGTCTCATAAGTAGTTGCAGCAATTCTTGGGTTGATACCATTTCTTACACAGATTTGGTGCTAAATTTAACCATTTTTTACCACTCAAGAATTGATAAAAATGATCAATAATCCCTCCAAAATATCACATTAAGACACCAAGACCTTGAGGAACACCATAGAAAAAGCCACGCTGTGATTTGGTTTCAAAAGGTTTTGACATTTGGAGATTTCTGCAAGAATTGCATTTTTCGGCGATTGGATGGCGAGCGCTTCTGTTGTGTAAACTGCTCAGAAACCCCCTTATTGATCAATCTAGCTAGGAAAGCCATCCATCCTCTGAATGCTCTAGGTCTCTAGTTTGTGGCTGTAAAGTTTCATGAGGCTGTGATTATCCTAGAGGTCACCACAGGTCATTTTATACAGTGAGGACAAGTTTAAAAAAAATGGTCTCACTACAATGAAATGGCTCCTATGGGGACTAACATCATCACACATGAATACAGTTGGGTTCATTGGATCCACAAGAGTCTCAGCTTTACAGTGATACACAATTCATGTAATTCCAAGACTGTTTAGGGACCCCAGTATGCAGAAATATTCAAACACACCATTTTTAGAATAGGCGAAAATAACAGATTTATACTGCATGAAAAAAACTTCATGTGATTATCATAAAGTGGGCATGTCTGTAAAGGGAGATCGGAGTACCCAGAGAACCCATTTTCATTCACATATCTTGAGATGGCCATGCCCGTTTTTCCTCACTACAATTTAGCCCAACTTTGGAGCGTTACTTAGCCTCCTTCCCGACAAGCTAGAATACAACTGAACCTAATAGAGCCTCTGAAAGACAGTAAAGTCAGTGATCCCACTGTTCTCAGGGGGTTAAAATGCAAAGCAGCACTACTTAAGATCTACTTCAAGTGTTTTTTCCCCCCGATTCAAACAGCTTGCCGTTTCCTGTAGTGCAAATAGAGAAAATTTTGAGAAGCAAGAGAAGATGGAAACTCAAAATCTGTAGCAAAACGTCTTCCTATACTGTCTTCTTCTCAATCATCTGGTTGTTTCTCGATTCAACTCCCTTCACCTGCATCGTGTAGGTGTTTATGTCTGCAGGTGGCATTGAAAGCACCAAGACACGTTGCATAAGAAGTCTGAGGTATCGGAGCAGAAAGGATCAGACAGAAAGTCTCCATTCTCTGCAGTCAAACAAGAGTTGAACCGGTTCACATTTTTCAGCTCATGTCAAAAACCGCTGCCAGTGATTCATTCAACGCATGCTGAATATGACACGTTATCTTCCCTTTCAAGTCAGCCTTGACTTATTAAAGCGAGTTGTCAGTGAAATTCCTCCTCGGTCCAGAATGATGTCCGACATCTAGGGCTGGGGAATGAATCAATCTTTACAATTCTCGCCTTTCAGTTTTATCGCATTATGATCATATTGTGCGATCAGTTTGAGAAAATCCTCCTTTTCAAATCAGTGATTCTCAGAAACATGTAATTAAAAAAGAGGATTATTATTGCATTTGGAGAGTTTTGGCCATCAGTGGAACTCTTTTACACGTGGAGCACAGGACATCAATTCCCTTACTCATTTGCGATATTGTGATATACTGTATATTATTATTGGTATATGTAGTACGTACATCTCAGAGAAAACTAACCTTAACCTACTGTATCCAGCATTTGGTTTTATTTGTACATGTAGAGGATAATAATTATGTCTATAGTGATAGTAAAGGAGATTCCACTTAAAATATATCACTTAAAAATAGTCTATTAAAGCGGTTACTGATTGTTTGATGGTTGTAAAGATGATCTTTCCAGATGTTCCTGTGGTGTGAGCTATGTTAAGAGTGTTTTTACATCTGTTCAATACGTTCTTTCACGTGGGAAAGAACGATAGCCAACTGAGAACCAAGCTGACTGAAGCGGTAGGACAAACAACCGAAGTCATGGCAACCGCGACTAATTCATGAGCTAATGCAAAAACGCGAAGCATAAAGTAGTAGTAAGATACTTTACTTTACTTTACTTTGACTTTATTGTCCACCTTAGTGGGAATCTGTCTTTGGCTTCTCTAGTACATACAAGATAAATACAAACATGACACAGCATATCACCAGGACAATACAACATTAAAACATACAGTCAGAAAAAAACACTCCGCACTGTTACAAAACATACAACAACAGATGTACAGTTATGCAAATGGGCAGGAAACAGCAGCAGCAGGTGGGGATAGGTTACACATTTCAAAATACTTTAGGTCTTCCATAGTGCAGTCATTTTGCATTCAGTACCTGCATGGCATGGGGAATAAAAGGCCTCTTATATATGTTCCGGCTTGCCCTCGGGACCCTGAATCGACGGCCAGATGGGAGCAGCTCAAATTCAGAGTTTAGTGGGTGTAAAGCGTCTACAGATATCTGTATGGCCTTCCTGAATACCGCTCTATCAAATATATCACAGAGCTGCCAACCACCTTCCCTGCAATCTTAACAATTAGATTGTTTAACAAATTATTAAACAGAAAGATAGAGCTCAGAAATGGAGGACCAACCTGTCGATTTGTATTTAACTTACCTCCATGACTTCATCCAATATTTGTATTCTTTTTTTCTACATGAATTTTCAGTTCAAAGTAAAAACTAACATCGCTAATTCCTCCTGCCCGTCGTCCACCATGTTTGTTTCCACTAAAGTCATGTTAGATCGCGAGGGATTTCGTAAGATTTCTGGTTTTGACAGTCGGTGTTGTTGTTCATGAATGGAATCTGTTCGTGTGTCGTGTGCTGTTTTGGCCAAATCATTGCTCACCACACACTAAAGGAACAAAACTGTAAAATTGAACATAATGTGTTGTTCTGTGTGGGGTCTGGGGTCATTTCCAACATCTGTTAAGATTTGAAAAATCTTTTAGTGTGGGCTTGCTTTAAGACAAATAAGCAACCAGATGTTTTTCCTGACACACCACTGTGTCCTTCCACCATCTCTTTTCAAAACAAATACAAGGTCATGGACGGGTGGGCGGAGATCATATTTGTGATAAGAAGCAATGGGTCTAATTGCATACACCAATTTTTTTATCCACATGAGTTACCGCAGTCAAAACAGAAAATCAACAACTCCCTGTGGTGGCTTGAAAGTCCATTTTAGTTGTCCTGGAATTGTCTGGACATGAAGTCATCCGTCTACGTTTGTTGTCCACATTGAACCAATTACAGTTATACTGTCGAACAACTCAATGACCCAGGAAAGTTACTTAGATTGCACAAGAAACTGCAGCCGGAGTTTCAAAGTGTTTGCTGCACGACTTGTTGTTTCATCAAATTGTGTAGATTTCTCTTCCCCGCCCTTAAACAACGCTCCTCAGTCAGTCTCAGCCCGCTTCTTATTTCACGTAAGAGATAAGCCCTCTGCTAAGGTTTCTTACATCTCATATCTCCCTCGCCCCCCATCTGTGCTCCGCTCCCTCCCTCTCCCACTCCTCTCCTTTCCCATTATCTCCCCCACCCCCCCCCTCACTCACTCCCATCTCCCCTGTCTTCCGAGCTTTGCGAAAGATAAGATTTGCTTTCCCAGTGAGTTCTCGGTGTCGATACTAATGTGCTGCTATCATCGATGAACTGTCAGACCACCTCCTCCCATCCCGCACCATTCCTCTCCTGACCTTTCAGCAGCAATAATACCAACAATAATCTTATGAACACGCATGTTCTATAAGACTACAGTTTTAAACACAGGGTTTAATGCAGAGTGGCATATGGATCAAATATTCCTTTTTGCTTTATTCAATGACAACTTTGTGGTACCTCATACCATGCCTCAAGTGATTTCATTTAATTAATAGGCCCGTCAGTTGATTAAAATATTTAATCGCATATTTTTTATCTGTTCAAAATGCACCTTAAAGGGAGATTTGTCAAGTATTTAATACTCTTATCAACATGGTAGTGGACAAATATGCTGCTTTATGCAAATGTATGTATATATTTATGATTGTAAATCAATAAACAACACAAAACAATGACAGATATTGTCCAGAAACCCTCACAGGTACTGCATTTAGCATAAAACAATATGCTCAAATCAACATGGCAAACTGCAGCCCAACAGGCAACAACAGCTGTCAGTGTGTCAGTGTGCTGACTTGACTATGACTTGCCCTCAAAGCTGCATGTGATGATCATAAAGTGAGCATGTCTGTAAAGGGGAGACTCGTGGGTACCCAGAGAACCCATTTACATTCACATATCTTGAGGTCAGAGGTCAAGGGACCCCTTTGAAAATGGACATGCCAGTTTTTCTTCGCCAAAATTTAGCACAAGTTTGGAGTGATATTTAGCCTCTTTGCAACAAGCTAGTATAACATGGTTGGTACCGATGGATTCATTAGGTTTTATAGTTTGTTATGATGCCAGTATCTTCACTCCAGCTTTAAAACTGAACCTGCTACAACCTAAAAATAGCAAATTGTGCAAATGCGTTAAAGAAATTTGTGGCGTTAAGATGAGTTTGCATTAACACTTTATTATCATGTTTGACACCCCCTATTTATTAATTATATACTTTACTGAATTAAACATGGTAGAAATGCATCATTAGATCCCAAAAGAGCACCCGATGGGAGCGGCAAGAGGCATCGGCACCACTCAGCTAGGGGTCTGCTAGAGAAATGGAGCAGCGAACATGTCACTTAATGTGTGTTGATGTGTCTTTGCTCACAGTTGTTGGGCTGAGGGAGGGAGCTGAGTGGCTGCCAGCTAACGGTAAGTGACATCAATGAGGTGGATCTACCGTTGCTGATTGAACCTAACTATATGTGTCATCTCGGTGAACCCTGTTATCCAAATCGCCTCACAGCATCATATATATTTTTAGCACTGGGAAACCCCCGATGGGAGCCGAACATCTCGAACCCACGGCACCATTAGCGCTTGGCTCTGTCTTTGGAAATGACTTTGCGGCGTGTCTTTGCCATGGGGACGGAGACTTGAGATGCTGCGCCCAGAGGGTGAAATGTCACTGCGATGCTTTGACAGCAAATGAGCCGTTTGACTTTTTCTTTACACCACTCATACGGAGTGAGAGCATGAATGGAAGTTAAAAAAGTAAAAAATCTCCAAAGTGTGGCAGCCACACTTACAGCTGATGTCTAATCATTGCTGATGGCTCAGAAAGTGGCATCAAATAGTCAGTGACTTCACAGAGATTATGCCGGCGGGCTGTCTCCAACAGCCAATGATGTCACCCCACGTCTCCGTTTCTCCTTTTAGACCACTTTTGCAGTCAATAGTTGTCAATCTTGTAAATGCTGTGGCTTTATTACAGGCCTGTTGTAGCTCTCTGTAAGAGCAAACGGCCTCTGTTTGATTGGGACTCACTTCTGTGCTTCACAGAAGGCTCACAGTTTGATTTGTTAGCACAAATAGCTTGCTTGATATCTGTACACTGTAAGGCCTTCACATCTAGAGATCATTTTTCATCACGCACAATAAGCAATTTGCACATTTTTATGAGTAGTGGATGTAGATAATTGGTTCAGCATATAAAAATCTCCACATTTACTATCGTACATGAAAAGCACTGCTGTTTGATCATCTGTTGAGAAGAGAGTGCAGTGAACATACAGTATGAAATGAGAGTAAAGAATAGAACGTCCTGCAGTCGATTGAATGCTGATTAAAAAACACAAAGAAATGCTCCCCATTAATCTGAACCCTGCATGTTTGTGTATTAGTATAATAATCTAACCTTGGTTTTTATTCATTGGATGAAATAATCTGACAGAGGATTTAAGAGTGGAGGGACAAAGAAACATGATCTCTTCATGTCATTTGATGAGTTCGTGATCATAGTCGGAGATTTCAGGAGCAATGGAAACAAATCTCCTCAGGTCACCTTGAACAGGGATTAGTTAAAGTACAAGAAGTCATTTCAAATCGTAATAAAAAGTCAGATATGCCGAGATGTGGAGAAAATTGTCTATTTTCAGGGAGAGCAAATGCCACCTTTAATTTGATTTATCAATATAATAGTTTTTGGCAGTTGGATGTCCCCAGGGGTGCTTGGGGGGGATCAGGTTGATGTACTTAATTTTTCTAATTATTTTATTATTATTATTATTATTATTATTATTATTATTATTATTAGTTGTAATATTAGTTCATTAATTAATTAATTTATTCATTCATTAACTTATTGATTTATTGTTTTGTTTCTTGTTTTCCTTTATTTATTTATCAAATTTAATATAATTAAACATTCTGGGGGTGGAATAAATATATTATATTCTAATATGTAGTAATCTAATCTCAATCTGTATTTTATTAATTACGTGTTTCCTGGCTTTTTTATTCTTTATTTATTTATTTATATATTTTTTATTAATTAATCAATTTTTTGCTTTTGGTTGTTTACATTATTTATTTATTTATATATTTTTTATTAATTAATATTTTTTTTGCTTTTGGTTATTTACATTATTTATTTATTTATTTTAAATCTTATTACTTAATTTTGAACCATCATTCCCTGTGTAGATATCTTATTATATGTTATTTTGTCTAGGCAGTGGGAGAAAGTGCAAATGATCTGTGTTAAATATCTGTGAATAATATTCTTTTTCTTAAATAAAAAACTATATATATATATATATATAATATTTTTCAAACAAATGCACTACTGACAAGTTTTTAGTATCCATCCAAACCAGAGTCCTCCTTAAAATACCGCTTGCATACCTGCTGTTTGGTCATGTATTTGCCTCATTTCCACAAATAACTGTCCAAATACAGATGATATGATGCCACGTTGAGACAGCTAGAGTTCCAGCGTAGCTAGAGTATAATTTAATTGCAGAAATAAAAGCTCACCAGTGAACGTCAGGTTTTAGTTTCAGTTCCTAATAATCAAAGAGCAGAGGCTTTGCTAGAACTTACTAGAGCTGCCATATTCCATCAGTGTTGAGCAGTCATACAGGGGGAAAGTCATTGTAGTGTAGAAGAGGAAGAAATACCCCTCTGACAGCAGCCTTAATAGACCGGAATGCCAGGCAGCCACAAGACATGTTTGGTTTGGATGCCGTGGCGCAGTGCTCACTTTTTCTCCACTGGATGAGACTTAATATGCTCAGCTGCCACTTGATGTTCCCACCGGCACATACAACCTGCAGCATTGTCTTGGAGGTGTCGAAAGGCATCCTGGGAAATGTAGGAAAGCACTGAATAATAGGGGTGGGAAAAAACCGAAACGATTCACCTATGTATTGCAATTTTTTTTTATGATTTTGAAATTGATTTTTTAATGCCAGAATCCATATATTTGCTTCATTTGAGTCTATGTGGAGGTAGAAGGAAGTTACCGCTTTTATTGTTGTAGTCAGAGTAATGTGACGTGATATCTGTTCCGTATCCGTCAACCAAAACAAACCGCAGCGATTCGAAACGAGAAAGTAGAAAACAGCGGAGGGTCCGCGTGGATACGACCTGCACCTTCACATGTTAAATCCAACATGGTAAACACTACACATCCAGTAAAGTATGGAAACACTTTGGGTTTCACACATTGCAGGAAAGCAGAGCTAACTGCATGCTAACTCTGTCATGGACAGGAAATGTTATCATATCACGGTAACGTGGCGGTCAAGCCGGCCGTCACTCTCATCTCCGTGGTCAAATGGGCCGACGCTACAACTGCAGAGCACCCATATACTGACATTTATGTTAAATGCATTCAAACGGCCCCGATGGAGCTGACCATGGATGGATAAAGAGAACGGAGCTGACGGGAGAGCTAGAGACGGACTTGGAGAAGTTAGAGGAAGTATACACGTGTGACTACATCCGGTTTTCAAAATAAAGTGTTAACAAAGAGAACTGTATATACAAAATACATCTATGGAAATAAGATTGATTGGATTATATTCATCAGAAGTATAAAACATTACATGTCCCTTTTTAATTAAAAAGAAAATACCACACATTTTTGAGGGAAATGTCTTTATTCTTTGATTTTTTTTTAGAAATAATGCCTGACAATGACTGATATATTTGACTTCAGGACATCTCTGACTACATACATGCTGAGAATCAAACATTTTTACTCTATCAATTTAGATATTTTCCGAAGTAAAAGTCCCTAGAAGTGTATGATTCAACCTTTTCCATGGTCTAGTGTTAAAAAAGTTAACAAAAATTGCACTAGATTGTAATATCGAATCGCAATACATATCGAATCGGCACCCAAGTATCGTTGTGGTATTGAGTTGGGAGATAGGTGTATCATCCCAGCCCTACTGACTAATATAGAGCTGCACAACAGACACAGATTGAGACCACTAAAACACATCATCACACAAATGAAGCTGTAATGAGTGTTGCTTTTCTTTTGAATTAGTCACCCTGATGACCCGGTCGTCTCTTTTTTTTGTCAGTAATGCCAGTGTATCAAATAAATGAATGAATCCCTTTCAAACAAAAGAATGTTCTAAAAGCCAGATCATCAGTGACCGCTGTGAAAGCAGTTAGTTCGCTCTTTGGCCATGGCAAAATCTTGAATAGAAAATGCTCTCAAATGAATGTTAGTTAACTCAGCACCAGTCATTTCTTTAGAATTTAATTGCGGTGACACATGAATGATACTAATACAAACCTCAATGGAGTTTAAAAAAACAAGGTTAAATGTAGTGAAAAATGAGCCGAGTTGAAAATCAAATGTCATTAAGTCCGCTAGGCTGGAGGGCGCTAATAGACAGGAAGGCAGCCAAGCCAACCGACGCTTGATTGTTGAAAGATACACTCATTCATCGGCTTCACACGCACTCTGAGGAAATATGTGGATTATGAAGTACCTGCCATTTTTTTCCCCGATTTAAAATATTCATGTTGTGTGTGGTTGTTAGCATTTTAATAGTGTTTTTAAGCTCTCTGTGCCACACAGGTGCAATGCATTTCATCTGTGAAGGATAATCGCTGTAGTTTCTGTCAGCGGTCTGCCTGCTTCCTCTTGCCGTCTGCACACATTCGGCAGAGCTCCAGATATCAGGGCTCATTTTCTCCCCTTCATAAGAAGCCATTTGCTGCCATCCATCCTTGTATATTGTGAAAAAACTAGTCCCACAGACTTGAAAATAGACAGACCCAGATAATCCATCACAGCGAACACGGAGCATTCATTTGATTCAGTGAAACGTTTTTTTTTTTCTTTTCAATATTTCACCGTGCCTCAGTTGAGTGTTTTCATATTAGCGCTGCGTTATTTTACAGTTTGCCTCCTGTCAATCACCTGACACCCACAGGGGAGGAATAGAAACCATCTATTGAACCCAGTCACGTTACAAACTTTATTGTAACATCCATGTTACATTAACGGTTTTATTTAGGTTGCCTTTTGCTAAATGGAGCAGCATTTCAAGCTAGGTTTTACCTCACAAAACCTTTTTTTTATTACTGCTCCTCACAGAACAGAGTGGATTGTTCCCCCCCCACACATTTGTTGATGCTCATATCTTATTGAGCATCAACAAATTGTCTTCCTTTACTGTCTTTCTGCCTCCCCTCACTCTCCCCAGTCGGCTCCCATTAGGCGAGCGATCGTCTCTTGTTTAATTAGCCTACGTCTCATTTGAACTGTTTGGAAACTGTTTTGTTTTATCCTGCTGAAACACACCGTTGGTGTTTTCTTATAAAAAAAAAACCCAACAACTGCTAAGCTGTTATACAGGGAATGGCGAAATGCCTTTATTTATTACCTTTACATTGAATTAATGAACCACTCATGAAAGATTAAATGAAGATGATCATTTTAGTATCTAATGTTGCCCGCTGCAAAGGAAGGACTTTCTTTCTCTCTCTTTGCCTCTCATTGTTTGTATATTTCTATCTGACCTTGTCCCTGACATACGTCAACCATTGCCTTTACCCAGTCCTCTAACTTTAACTCTTATTGCTGTAATGACATTGGCAGAAAAGGATTCATTTCTCAAGTTCTCACCTCTCCTTGAACTCCCCCTGAAACCTGCATTTACTACAGACAGCACTGTGTGAGGTTACACTAGTCTGTCTTTGTTAAGTCTGAAAGTACACATGCTGCTGGACGATATGGACAAAGTCTTCTATTCCGATATAAGTAATTTCACAACTATAGTATACATCATGATATAGCATGTTTCTTTTTAGGAATTCAATAGTGTGTATGAAATAATACTAAAGGATATTTTTTAGGGCTGTCAAAGTTAACACGATGATAACGCGCTAACGCAAATTCGTTTTAACGTCACTAATTTCTTTAACGCATTAACGCAATCGATCTTTCGGAGATTGTACAGGGCCCAGTTTTAAAGCTAGGTTGAAGATACTGGTATCATGTGAAACTACACAACCTAATGAATCCATCAGTACCAATCCTGTCATACTAGTTTGTTGCGAAGGAGGCTAAATAACGCTCCAAACCTGCGCTAAATATGTGAATTAAAATGGGTTCTCTGGGTACCCACGAGTCTCCCCTTTACAGACATGTCCAATGGGTTTCTTGACAATATTTGTCATTGTTTTGTGTTGTTAATTGATTTCCAATAATAAATATATACATACATTTGCATAAAGCAGCACATTAGCCCACTCCCATGTTGATAAGAGTATTAAATACTTGACAAATCTCCCTTTAAGTTCCATTTTGAATGGATACATTTGCAATTAATCATGATTAATTATGGACAATCGTGCGATTAATCACGACTAAATATTTGAATGGTTTGACAGCCCTAATATTTTGGTATACTCCGAATTAAATACTTGACAAATGAAAAGTACAGAGAAGAGAACTTTAATGAACATAACAGTTTTAAGTGAAAACGATACAGACAATATAGACAATACACATTTTTATATCGTTTTGACGATACATATTGTCATATTCGTCGAGTGCATAACTGCCTAGTCTTCTAAATTTATATTAAAAGTAGAAAAATGTTTAGAAATGCATCAAAAAACAGTGATAGACAGTCACAGACACATATTTCCATCATGCCCTATCACCCTGTGTTAATGAATCCTTTACAGATGTCTTGATTTGCACCAGAAACAAATCACTTGTTCCCTGGCTCATGGTATGGGCAATACAGTATCCCATATTTCCAATATACAGTACACTTTAAGTTCACCTGAGATGGAAAACAGCTTTTACTGTTCAGTGAAGAAAAACCCCTATTCATCTGTTAAAGGTTGCATCTCTCTAATCCTTTCCATTTGACCCCAGCTCTCTCTCTCTCCCTCGCTGACATCCTGTATTAAATGGGGAATGCTTTATATGTTGTGTTGTTGCCAGATAAATCAGTCAATATGTTTATTTTTTTCCCCCTTTATCGGGATTAGAAAGCCTCAACTATATTTGCACATTTGTCGGGCGGAAGTTTTGTGTTTTGCTGTCGAGATTCGGTGTGAAATCTGCAAAGGCCATGTCTTGTGGATTAACTTGTCAGTCAGAGAGAAAGTTTCCGACAATGTGGGAGAGTTCAGGACAAAGCTTCGCCCTGATTAGAATATAAAGAGGAAGGAAAAATGGGTGTGTGTGTGTGTGCGCACATGTTTCCATCCATCACACGTCTTCTCTCTACTCACCCGTCTCCGTTATTCACTAATGTTGTCATTTCTTTTCCTCTGTGCCTCTCTGAAGTCATGTCAAATAGCCTTGGCTGGAAAGGGCTTTTTCTCTTCCCTGCTTGCCTTTTGAAATCTCAGTTTCTCAGTGACACCTCGCCGGCCAAAATAACAAACGTTCAAAGTCTTTCCAGCAACTAGAGTGACTCACTAGAACAGGGGGCCATGTAAAATAACGGTTTGCATTTGAAGTTTGGAATGAAAAAAGGCGTCTGACTGAGGTTTATTATGCAGAATTCAATACAAGTTGTACCAAAGAAAGCAATAGAGCCAGTGCTGTTCACAGCACTGTGGGGCCTCTTTGTTGCCCAAAAAGCTAAAACAGCCCACTCTTACATGTACTCTAGCCCAGCATTGTTTGGGTAATGTGCTAACCTGTGTGGATCCAAAGAAAAATGTTCCAATATCCACTGTGACTATTTGCTTTATGCCACATTTGAGCTACAAAATACAGGGTGGGTAAACTGCAGCTGGAAAACAGATGGAAACTTTTGCCAAGAGAAGCACTTTATGGACAAATATATTTACAGGTTTATATGCTTAGTGGCCAGAATACATTCGGTTTTATTTTACGATCTACAACGGAAATACTTGGGCTGGGTATTGGCAAGAATCTGGCGATACAATATGTATCACGATGCATGGGTTACAAATCAATAGACTGCGATATACACTCACCGGCCACTTTATTAGGTACAAGGTGTACCTAATAAAGTGTCCGGTGCTAGTACCGGGTGGTCTTCTGCTGCTGTAGCCCATCTGCTTCAAGGCTGGACCCGTTGTGCGTTCAGAGATGGTATTCTGCATACCTTGGTTGTAACGAGGTTATTTGAGTTACTGTTGCCTTTCTATCATCTCCAACCACTCTGCCCATTCTCCTCTGACCTCTGACATCAACAAGGCATTTCCATCCACACAACTGCCGCTCACTGGATATGTTCTCTTGTTCGGACCATTCTCTGTAAACCCTAGAGATGGTTGTGTGTGAAAATCCCAGTAGATCAGCAGTTTTTGAACTCAGACCAGCCCGTCTGGCACCAACAACCATGCCACGTTCAAAGTCACTTGAATCCCCTTTCTTCCCCATTCTGATGCTCGGTTTGAA
>CAKAOH010022758.1:88191-169134 GCA_916701665.1 Sebastiscus tertius | reverse complement strand
AGCTGGGCCTTCTTGCTCTCCACCAGAGAGGTGACAGTGTTCACACCTGTAGAGAAGCAGGAAAGGGAAATTAGGTTCTACTCAGAAAACACTTCCCTGACAATATCTTGTTAGTATTTTTGGCCAATGCTCAGGGTTAAAAAGCTCAAAAGCAACATGGTTTGTTTCAGGTGAAGAAATTCTAGTCATCATTGCATCAAGGCCAAGTTAGAGAAGACTTCCTCAGAGGGGTCACACTAACTAATAAGTCAATATTGGATGTTCAACACAGCCTAACAAGGCTTTCCATATTTACATCCATATTCATTTTAGTTTTAAAGTTATACTAAAAATGTTACCCATCAATTAGACTTTCTACACTCTCTGGTCTTGTGTAGCTCACCTGCACGGAGGACGGGAGGCCTCTTGGTAGGAGTATCTCCCTTTCCAGCTGCCTTCTGCTCAGCGCGAGCCAGCAGCCTCTGCTTCTTCTCCTGCTTGGTCTCTGGCCTGTACTTGTGGGCCAGCTTGAACAGCTGTGTGGCTGAGGAGGAACATGTGATACATTTAAACAGTGGCTACATGCATGGTTTGTTCTATAGCATGAGAAGTAGACTATACATTTCAAATAAGTGCATCAGTGATCTTGGTGGGAATGTCAGCACTGTTCAGATAGCAAATATTCTTCACATCATTTGCAAAAATCACAAGGACCTATAAAGCCTTGAAATACAGCTTTCTTCACTGAGGAGCAACGTACCGGTCTGGCGGTCCAGAGCCTGGGTGAACTGATTGATTGCAGGGGGGACCTTCAGACGCTTGTAGAGGATGGAGCGCTGCCTCTGCAGGCGGATGTAACGAGGCCATTTCACAAAGCGTGTCAAATCACGCTTGGGCTGGATGTCCTGTCCTGTGGGAAAAGACCGAATGTTTAGTATTTTAAATCAACTGAGGAAAGGTCTTTATTTTTTAAATCTCAAGTGCATCAGCGATCTTGGTGATGAAAGTTTGTCTTCATTGTTGTTAAGATAGCAAATATTCTTCACATCATCTGCACTGTTACGGTCCCTAGTTCTCTCGAATGAGGCTACTTACCGATGCCGAAGTTCTTTGGCCTCTTCTCGAACAGAGGGTTGACTACTTTTTTGGCCTCATGTTTCTTGGCCACAGAAGGGGCAGGTGCCACCTTCTTCCCCTTAGCCTTCTTTCCCTTAGGCTGTCGAGAAAAAAAAAAAACATGTTAATGAGGATACACAAACACTTTGTCACATAAAGTTTAATGCCTAAATCAATGTTTATCTACAGCTGTGACTCAAGTAAAAGTGCACAGCCAATACACATTTAAAGTGTCGCCCAAGTAAGCTTTTTAAAAGTATTTCAAGTCAAGATTGTGCATATAAACGTCATATTTCAGAGAACAAGTGGTTCGTTTCTAATTAAGGGGTTGTTGCTGCGGCATCATTTGTCTTGAAGGTGATAATGAAGGTAGTCCATGCATCTTTTCCATCCATTCCAATTAAAATGAGTTTATATTTGGTTGTCATGTCTCTAATTGAGCCTCAATCCAAGCCATGCCAATTATCTTCATAACAAGCTGAGAAGAAGCTCATTAGCTTCCTATAAAAACACTGGCCTTTCACTAGTCATCGCCACTCAACTCCATTTGTTTATTTTGCTTCTCATTAGGCAAAAAAATATTACACTTGCATCTCCTAGTTCTCTTTTCAAATTGTTGTATGCCTACAAAGCAAAACATCCTTTAGATCCTCAGGTATAAGCTAGATTTATCAGGTACTTGGGGTTTTCATCTAAATAAAATCTTACTTCAACTGTTCAAATTTAACCAGCATGCAATGGGCTTTTGGCATCTATTGCTCAGCATTCAAGTTGGCCAAAAATACACTTTAAACAGAGATTGAAGACCAGTAGTTGTCAAAAACATGAGTAGCAGCACAGTGAATGGAGCTGACCAAATCCCCCATGTTGCTAAGTCTTCTGTTAGCATGCCATACAAACTCAGTTATAGCTGATGCTACAAGCTTAGCTGCTACACTGACTTATAATCACAAAGTATGTCATTCTCACATTAGATAACTGCCAAAGCCACTAAAACGTGGAGTAGATTTGAGCCAAGTCTGCCAACAGTAACTTTACCATTTAAGTCAACAGAAGGGCCCATTAACTGCTCAATTTTAACCAGCATGCATGGCTTTAGCAGCTATTGCTCAGCATACAAGTTGGACAAAAATACACACTTTAAAACAGAGTTTGAAGACCAGTAGTTGTCAAAAACGTGAGGGCAGAAACTAGCAGTACAGTGAATGGAGCTAGGCAAATCCCCATGTTGCCAAGTCTTCTGTTAACATGCCATACAACCCCAGTTATAGTCAATGCTACAAGCTTAGCTGCTACACTGACACATAATTACAAAACACCACATTCTCACATTAAATAAACTACCAAAAGCTACTAAAACGTGGAGTAGATTTGAGCTATGGCTGCCAACAGTTGCATTAACATTTAAGCAAACAGAAGCAATGCTAAGGCCCCATTAACTCTACCGGTTAAACCACCCGGATACACACTTATATACCACTACATTAAGTCCAGTATCACTTCAATAAGTCACAATAGATAATTAAATAACGACGCTAGTACTGGGCGGCTCGCATTTAAGCGTGAAAACACAGAATAGACTAAAAGTGCTCCTGAAATCCAGCGTGTTCACCCACGTTAGCTTTAGCTTCTGCTACTCGTACCGGCTACACAGACTGTCAACTTCCACCAAGTTTTACCACAAATCAGCAAAACATCCACAAGTAATATCAACATTATATGAACGGTAAGGCTTCAGTGAAGTCATTGGTACATTTTTCAGTACAAGAATATGCACACATAAAGAGATGTCAACAGATTCAACAGCGAGAGTTATTCCTCAGCAGATTCTGGTATGTACCCACCATGTCGGTTCAGGCAGAAAGGAAGACCGAGGCATTCTGGGTACGCTAAGTACCGCGAGGCTTGCTCCGTGATTACGTGGTTACGTCATTCTTACGTACTGATCTGGAGTCAGATGTCACAGCTGTATATGTTCTTAATGTATATGTTCTTAATATGCCTGTATATGATCTTAATATGCCTTGTACAAAGTATTTCTTATATATGTACATTCATACTTCCTGATATGTATATGTTCTCAATATGCCCTTGTACAAAGTATTTCCTTTTATAATTGTAATATGATTTATTATTTTAATGGAGCTTCCCAGCAAAAAGCATTTCACACGATTGTACTTGTATAACCGGAGTGACAATAAACATCTTGAATCTTGAAAAAAAAAAAAAAAAAAGATGTCACAGCTGCTTGCCTGCTACAGCTTTGTAGGTTAAAAAAAAAATAGGAATCTGACTCTGGATTATTATTTTTTTTTAATTTATTTATTTTAAAATGACAGTTTATATATTATCAGCAGAAACATTAAAATTCTATACACACAGAAGAAGCATAGCGAAAACATAAACAAAGAGCTGTGCCAAACATAAAAGGACAACAGAAATGAAACAAAAGAAACATCAAAAAAAAAAAGGTCCATGCGAGAATATGACAATAATTTCACTTAAAAAAAGATATTGCATAGATTCATTGTTTTCATTGTTTTTTTGTTTTTGAGAAAGAAATTGTTGACAGATATAGATCCATTTCTTTCATAAATACAAAGAAGTTAGGCTTTTTTTTTTGGTAAATTCACACCTGTGAATGTGGAACTTCTCGAGAATTAAAATTAGATTAATAAGAAAAAATGCATTTCTGTCTTTGTCACTGTAATCATAGCAACCAAATATAATATTTCTATAGTACAGTGCAAAATCTGAGTAAATGTTAACAAGTATAAAATTGTTGACATCTTTGCACAATTCACATGTAAACTTACAGGACCAGAATAAATGAGAGGCAAGTTTCAGGATGTGATTAGCAGAAGGAACAATTTACATCTATGTCACTCTTTAACTTTTCTAAGAAATGTTTCACTGGATAGAATCACAAAGATACACAACTAACAAGATAAAAATCAATAAAAATTGGGGTTTCAGTTGTTTTAATCGCATATCACTGTGGGCTCGATTTGAGGCAAAGGTTTGACGTCTGAAATAGATCAATTAAACATTAGTCCAACAGTACAATTACCAGCAATACCACCTTGGATACTTCCTGATGTCTCTGTAGATCTTACATTGTTAGAAAAGAAGAACAAGGTTAGGAGGTTTATGATCAATTCACAAACCATACAGGCATATATTGATAGTTACCACGGTTACATTCAGTTCTACACAGATGCATCAAAGAGTTTAGTTAGTAAAGTAGGAGTTGCATTTATTGTACCAGGGTTTCATATCCAAGTAGGGAAAAGGTTCAGGTTCAGTTTCTGCAGTCCACCGAGACATATACACATTCATACTGCACAATCATCAAAGACAGAGGGAACACAGTAGGTTGCATATGGGGAGGTGCAAGATCAATAAAAATACAAGAATAAAAATATTTTCAATTAAAACAATAAATACAAGAATAAAAAAAAGACAAGATAAAACGATAAAGGAATAAATAGAATAAAGTGCCAAGAGTATTGCACATTGCAAATTACATTCCACGAATGTACCTAATTGTAAACACGGACAAACATTATATGGCTAGTGCAAAATAACTTTACATTCAAAGTAAATAAAACATTTTGTTTTCGTTCATTCAAGATAGTTACTCTGCATTCAGCAGAGAAATGAGTGTTATAGAACATTATTTCAGTATCTTAGACAAATTAATATGATTGGAAAAATATAAGGTTGTTTGTTGTTGGTTTTTTTTTTTTTTTGATATAATAATTATTAGCCAGAATGATCCACACTCCAGACCAGTTGTTGGTGGTAATGCACCAAATCGTTGTTTGCCAATAAACCTCAAAGAAGAAGAAGACGCAAAGGTTTGACGTCACCACGTTGCGTCCTCATTTGACGCAAATGTTTGACGTCAGCACGTTGCGTCCTCCTCCTCCTCCAGCGCTGCGTCGTGCCGCCGTGCCGTGGATGGGAGCAGGAGGGGGAGTTGTTTAGGGATGGTGGGCCGGGGGTATCGCGTCTCTCGCCTCGGCTTCTTCATATCTTGCTAGCATACAAACCTGTCTGTCGCCTGCCAGCATCCAGTATGGATTAGTTTACAAGAAGAATGACAAAATAAGCGCTTATCATCGTGGCAGCAGCAGCTTCTGTTGGTAAATACGAGTCATTCAGTCACTGCTGCTGTTGTTGTCATAGCTGCAGTGAGGAGAGATGATTTCTGAGCTCTCGTTTGGTAAACACAAGGCCTTTCAGTTGTTACAATCTGTGGGTTAATTGTGACAAGATGGTCTAAAACAACACTATAGATATCTGTGATATCAGAGGCCAGCTGTGATTTCTAGGTGTTTGGTGTTGAGATGATAAAGCTAGCTAAATAGCAACAACAGCTTGTCATCTGCATCACTACAGCTTTGTTATTATTACTGCCCTGTCAAATTAGCAGTGAAGACAGTGAGTAGCTATGGCTGAACAAGACATTTGTCCTCACCTGGACTCCATAGGAGAGGTAACCAAGGAGGACCTCCTGCAGAAATCCAAGGTGGGTTTTCATTCATTTATTGGAAATGTCAAAAGATGCCCAGTCCAACCTCTAACAATTTATCATTATTTATGTTTATTTATTTTATTTTATTTATTTATCTTATTTTTGTATCTATTTTTTTACTATGATTATTTTATTTTAATTGTATATTTTTGTGTACTTATTTATTTATATTTATTTTTGTATATTTTTTTTTGAGTGCTGTTGGGGTATAAAGTTGTATTAACAAAATTCAGAAATAAACTGTTTAAAAATGTCCAACCTCTAACATTTTATCATTATTTATGTTTATTTATTTTATTTTATTTATTTATCTATTTTTTTAATCTTTTTTTCTTTTTTTCTTTTACTATTATTATTTTTTTATTGTATATTTGTGTGTATCTATTTATTTATTTATATTTATTTTTGAACACTTATTTTGTTTTTGAGTGCTCGGGGTATTGTCATGGGTGGGTGGGATGTCTATCAGTCCAAACATGTTTGTGCAGTGGATTGTCAGAGTTGTATTAACAAAACTCAGAAATAAATTCTGTTAAAAAAAAAAAAAAGATGCCCAGTCCAGGTCATATGATGTGTGTGATGACCGGCATGTCCCTTAAAGGTTGTTGTGGCAGCCTGGTACCACTATAATAACTACATGAGCTGGAATATATGCTCCATGTGTGTTGTAATATTTTATAATGTTCCTTTCTTCTATTCATGCTACAGGGAACTTGCCAGTCTTGTGGAGCAGGGGGCCCAAACCTGTGGGCCTGTCTGCAGGTGAAATCCTTTAAAATCCTTTTTTGAATCTTTGTCTTTTCAAGGGTAATTGCTGCTTTAGCTTGAGCACCTTGTCACATAAACAATAACCACTGCAAGCACAACTACCGCTGCGTTTCAGATAAGGCGGCCAGGTGAATGCTTAATAATTAATGATGATGTTGGGCATAAATGTAATTATAAATGCAGTAGCTCTCAAACTCAGGCAGGCGAGCCAAGTACACAAGATGTGCATTTACAGCTATTATTTTATACTCCATTGACATTAAGCCAATTCAGATGGATCGACAGGACGTTATTGTGATGTAATGTCTTTGCAAGGTAGAAGACAGGATTGTCTAATACAGTGTCTGTGCTCTGTAGAGTGACTGCCCATACGTTGGTTGTGGAGAGTCCTTCTCTGATCACAGCACCCTGCACGCACAGGTAAAACCCTCTCACACTAAAGATACAGTTAGTTAGGTAAAAAAGCCAAACAGAGTGAATGATTGCGAGTGTGTTTCCTTCAGGCTAAGAAGCACAACCTGACTGTGAATCTGACGACGTTTCGGATCTGGTGTTATGTGTGTGAACGGGAGGTGTTTTTGGAGCACAGGCCTGCGCTGGTGCCTGTATCTGCTGCTCCCCACCACCACTGTAAAGCCACAGAGCAGGTACAACTGGATTGAAATGGAAAAACTACAAATGCTACTGATGCTATTTCAAACCCACACAAGCTGTTCCTTACTCACCTTCTTATTTATAGTACCCATTCATCTTTTTCTTAGGAAGCAGCTCCTCAGCCAGTAGGTCACCCACTAAAAGCAGTACCAATTGCTGTGGCAGAAGAAGAAGGTTCAGAGTCAGAGGAGGATGAGCTTAAACCCAGAGGTACGACAAGTTCACTGTCAACATTTCTTCTCCTAAACAACAGTGCAGTTGCATTTTTCAAATGTATGGTGACACTAAGAATCATCTTGGATTTTTCTAAGTGCTCATGGCATTAGGTCATAGCTGCTATATTTAATGGATAGAATTGCTTTGAGTCCTAAGAATAGTTACTA
The DNA here is from genome assembly GCA_916701665.1 of Sebastiscus tertius. Taxonomy (NCBI): domain Eukaryota; kingdom Metazoa; phylum Chordata; class Actinopteri; order Perciformes; family Sebastidae; genus Sebastiscus; species Sebastiscus tertius. The sequence goes on along the minus strand of CAKAOH010022758.1, from coordinate 161,694 downwards.
GACCTGTTTCTTTTAATCCAGACTAGCATTGAGAATTACCTTGGTGGTGTCCTCTTTGTTCTTTTCTAAAAATATTAGGGCTGCCAAAGTTAACGCCATAATAAGGCCCTAATGCAAAATCGTTTTAATGGCACTAATTTGTTTAACGCATTAACGCAACTTGTGGTCTTTAGGTTGTAGCTGGCTCAGTTTTAAAGCTAGAGTGGAGATACTGTCATCATATGAAACTATAATATGAAAACTAAGGAATCTAAAAGAGGCTAAATAACGCTCCTAATTTACGCTACATTTGGCAAGAAAAAAATGGCATGGCCATTTTCAAAAGGGGTCCATTGACCTCTGACCTCAAGATATGTGAATGAAAATGGGTTCTACTGGTACCCACGAGTCTCCCCTTTACAGACATGCCCACTTCATGATAATCACATGCAGTTTTGGGCAAGTCATAGTCAAGTCAGCACACTGACACACAGTTGCAGTTGCAGTTTGCCATGTTATGATTTGAAAATTTTTTATGCTAAATGCAGTACCTGTGAGGGTTTCTGGACAATATTTGTCATTGTTTTGTGTTGTTAATTGATTTCTAATAATAAATATATACATACATTTGCATAAAGCAGCATATTTGTCCACTCCCATGTTGATAAGAGTATTAAATATTTGACAAATCTCGCTTTGAGTTACATTTTGAACACATAAAAAATGTGATTAATTTCTAATTAATCGTGATTAAATATTTTAATCGATTAACGGCCCTAAAAATATACATCAAAATTGCTTAGTTTGTACACTTTTGCATTCTCTGGGAATACATAAATCTGTATGGCTCTTGTTTCTCCTGTTTGTAGGCTTGACAGGAATGAAAAATATTGGAAACTCCTGCTACATGAATGCAGCTCTTCAAGCCCTGTCCAACTGGTGAGGTCACTTCCTCTCATTACAATCGGTCCATTACCGGGGATGCGTCTCCATTACTATGTTTGTTAATTCATTTTATCTTTAGTTAAACAGTTTTTTCCTCCCTTTCCTCACCAGTCCTCCTCTCACTCAGTTCTTCCTGGACTGCAGTGGATTGGTCCGGACCGATAAGAAGCCTGCCCTCTGTAAGAGCTACCAGAAACTCATCTCAGAACTCTGGCATAAAAAACGGTAAATAACACATAAGAAGTGACATAAAACTACTTGGGACTATTATGTACTAATGAATCATTTACGGTATATTAAACTAACTGTCATGGCGGCTACCCTCCCAGGCCCAGCTATGTCGTGCCTACCAGTCTGTCTCATGGCATCAAACTAGTAAACCCCATGTTTCGTGGTTACGCTCAGCAGGTAGGGGCAAGCACCCAGCAGGTAACTACACCTGGCATCACTCAACAGCTTGACACAGTCTTTGTTTTTTACCTGTGAACCTCTGTGTATTTGCCTCACACATTCCCCTAAAAATGACTCGCTATTGACAACTACATTTGTTATTAATAACCAAAGGTTTAACTTGAGTTGTTAACTTCTACTTCTGTTTCTGTGGGTAATTAAAATAGGCTAAACTTAACCACAGAACACTGGTAACACTATTGCCAATTGTGTATGTTATTAATTTCTGTGCAAAAACCAAAAACGAAATTTGACAAAAAAAAAAAAAGAGGCTAAACTAAAATATCTCAACATACCTTAAAACTGCATGCAGAAACATTAAAAAAACATCTGTGCCCTTGTCCGACTCTGTGGAAGAAAGAAAAAAAAAATTATTTCTTGAAATACACACAACTCAAATCAAACCTTTGAGTTTTCTGATTCTTTGCAAGACACTGAACTATCGATGTGATCCAGTTTAAAAATGTGTTCATGTTTGATTCAGGCTTAGTGCATGTTTGATTGTGTGAAGTGTCTGGTTTTGTTGGATTGTGATTGCCATGGAAACGTGTTTTTAAATAATGAGGTTACCTGTCTGTAGTGGGGATGATTAGCTTCTCCTTGCACCAGTTCTCTTACCAATATACAAAATGCGTTCTTGTTGCAAACAAGACACACACACCATGACTCACACATTTCTCTGTCCGTCTTCTTGTTTTGAAATAGTCAGTCGACTTCTCTGCAAAACCCCTGTCTCTCTGTGTATGACGCCCTCATGCGTTCTCCTTTTGACTGAATGCAATGTGCTTTTCTCGCTACAGGACACTCAGGAGTTCCTGCGTTGTCTGATGGACCAGCTACATGAAGAGCTGAAGGAGCCTCTGACAGAGTGCAGCATGAGCCGGGATGGAAGTGATGGCGAGGAGATAAGAGACGGAGAGCGCTCTCCGTCTGAGGATGAATTCCTATCCTGCGATTCTGGCTCCAGCAGTGATCGGGGAGAGGGGGGCGGACCGGGGGACGGCGAGCTGCTCCTGCAGGATGAGTGCGACGGGGTCATGTCGCCGGCAGGAGGGATAGTGGCCGTCGGCACCGGTGGGGTGATCTCGGAGAAGGAGAGGCTGAAGGAAAGGAGGGTGTCCGGCTCACCCCTCCGTGGAGGCTCACAAGAGATGGATGAGGATGCTGATGTGGATACAGCGGCTGAGGAGGGCGTTCCTGAGAGGGCAGAGGAAGAGGAGTTGACAGCAACCACAAACACTGAGGTCCAAAGCCAAGAGAACAACCAGTTATCTGATACTGGGCAAAGCCAGAGCAGCGACACATCAGGTATTAGCCCAGCAGGGTTATGAAAGTGGATTCTTCTTCTTCCAGCATGTGAATCATTTGTCTCTAAATTGTCAATTCTGTGCATCCAACATGCCGTTTTCTAGAGCCAGACAATGAAGCGTCAATGACCCAGCCCCAGCCACAGCCACAGCCACAGCCCCAGCCCCAGCCCCAGTCCACTCCCTGCAGTCCTGTGCGAACCCTTCAGGAGCTGCATCCCAAACTGTCCTCCAGTCCACCTCGCTCAAGCCCCCTCCGCTCTGCAGGACCTGCGTACTCCCTCAAAAAAGGTAAGGAAACGCCCCAGACTTCAAACAGATTCAATCTGCTCATTCAAGACGCTTCATTATTTCTACCGACTCCTGGGGAGTTCAAGTTATTTAAACCTCTGCCTCCAATATGTGCATTTGCACCACAGTCTTATAAGAGTAGTTAAAGAGACTCTATAAGAATCAGAAATTGCTCGTTAACAGTGACACCTGTGGCCGTTAAGTTAACTACAGTCAGCGTCCTGTTGCTCGCGTTTCTGCTCGCACTACCGACACACACGAGAACAAGAACATGAACATGAACATGAACATGATTCACAGGCATCATGTTGATTAATGTTAGTAACGTTAGCCTCCTAAAACCACAATATCACTATATATTTCACATGGTTGGCAGTAATGTTAAAAACAAAGGTCCATCCATGGATCGAAGGCCCAGCCGATGTTGATGCAGTCTGCAGGCTGATAGAGGAAACCCAGAAAGTTGCGGAAGGTCTTGTTTTTTAGGTTAGGTTACAACCTGTTCACACACTGGCAATAAAGAAATGTTTATACTTGTACTTACATACAGTTCCTTCTGGTCACATTAGGAGCCATGAGAGACTTGTTAGAGCCATATGAATTAAGAAGTCAAAGCACCAAAAGTGGGGTGCCTTTTGATTGTGAATGTGATGAATCCAGTAAGGGTTTCTAAAGTTTCCTTCAGATTTAGCAAAGCATCGCTGCGTTAAGGTGCCACATCTTTCTTTTACCAATCCTCCCTTCATTTTCAGAATCACCAGCAACATATGGGTGAATTTTATTCTATTTTTGGTGTTAATGCAGCTCAGTGTCGATCAGGTCAAACAACATTAACAGTGATAAGTTTGTCCTCCTCGCCGTCGTGAATCTTTCAGCTCAGCTGCTGCTCAGTACCAGGAAGAAGAAACAGTCTCACTATCGCAGCGTGATCTCCGACATCTTCGACGGCTCCATCCTCAGTCTGGTCCAGTGTTTGACATGTGACAGGGTGAGCTGTGCTTCACGTGTTTAAACACCAGGGGGAGCTACATGTTTAGTCAGAAACCACAGTACATTTACTTGATAAATTCATTATATTTTATATATTTTTTTTTTGTTTTAAGTGAAACTTAGATGGAAGTATGTCCTCATTATAAAGAGCATTTTTGCATGATTAGAATTAAAAAAAATGAAAATGTGAAAATTGGAATTGAACAGTTCACTTTTTAGACTTACATTAGCTGGCATTATCGTTCATATGCCTTTTTTTTTTTAAACATGGATGTTAAATTATTCATTTTAATCTAAAATCTGTCATCCACCACACGCTGATTTGTTTAGATAAGCATTTATTGACATTGTAAGTTCTACTCTCAGTGATGGAGGCATGCTGTGTAAACTATGTCTCTCTGATGTGCGACAGGTCTCTACTACAGTAGAAACCTTCCAAGACTTGTCCCTCCCTATTCCCGGTAAAGAGGACTTGGCCAAGCTCCACTCGTCCATACATCAGAACCTTCCGGTCAAGACGGGCGTGTGTCCCGACACTTACAACTCACAGGGCTGGATCACCTACATCATGGACTCCATACGCCGGTCAGTGGACCACGTTTAAATGTCACATGAATACATTAGAATCTAATCTATCTGATTGCATACTAATACAACTTCCTGCAGTGAAGCACTAATATCTTGAGGTTATTGAAATGATTGAGTGACGCATGTTTCTGGTTAGAGGTTTTATTTTGACTTTGTGCTCAGATGTAATTCAAGATAAGTTTAACACGCTATGACTTACTGAGGGAGTTCTTCAGAGAGAAAGGAGGCAAGTGGAATCATGAGTTGTTTTCTTTTTAGTCATCTTCATTTGAATCCTAATGGATTCAAAGAATAAGGCTTCAAAGAAAAGTGTTGGTTCCAGTGAAGTCTGTTTACAGATGACGCAGGTGAGGTCATGTAGGCATCACAGGACTTTGCTACATCTGTCATGGCAATGTTTGTGTCCTTGCTACGTTTAATGCACTGTTTTTGAGGACTGGTGAGGGTTTTTAAAGCTAGAGTCGGTAACTTGGAGCAGTTTGAATGTGATAAAAAGTTATTTTTATAAAAAACGGTCACTTTATCTTGACGGTAGTGATCAAATATTAATTAATATTCTACTTACTGTACTGTAATGCCGATTTCTCACCTAAGATGTTTTCAGAAACATCTTGCAGTGTACTGTTTAGCTGTAAAATGAGAGAGTTTGCTCCGGCCGGGGTTGGCGGTGCTTTGTTTTGGTTGTCTCGACTGTTTTGAACATAGCGACCGGGTCACAAACTTCCTCATCTTACAGCTAAACAGTACATTATAATATGTATCTGAAAACATTTATCCGTCTCATGCAATACTGTCAGGATGTAGGGACAGTTTTATAAAAAATAACTCATCTTCTTTGCTCAAAGTTACTGACTGTTACAGCTTTAACGGTGTAGTAGGAAGAGTAGTTCTTGTCTATGTGAGCAAAGCAGTGGGTTGACTGAGATACCCGAAATAAGTTAACTGCTTTCTACTGAAAGAGGAGGGTTGTATGCTGCTTTTTTTCCACGTAAAAGTAGAATCACTTCCTTTGCCAAGGGCATTTGCATATGCTGTACTTGGACTACGTTACCTGTATTTATCATCTTACATATCGGCACAGAGGTGCAGAGACAGGCCTTGGCATGCTGTTTGCTCATCTTCCGGCATTTCCCAGATGTCAAAAGTGCAGTCTTACCAGCGATTGTGACGTCGTGTGGTGAATCTAGTGGTTTCTGAGGAAATATAGATGGAGTATTCCGGAGGTGTTAAATCCATGTTCCAACTTAACAATGAGCATCATGCCCATCCTGCTTCCGCCCTGTAAGACCATACATACCTTCTCCATGCTACCCTGTTCTGTCAGAGAGCCAGGGCACTGAGCAGATTTAATTTGAAGACAAAAATTCCTGCCTCAACGGCCATATGAAGTGTAAGCGGAGACTGTGAGATCAGGTTCATTAAAGCTGCCCTTCCAATTCCTTTCAGGTTTGGAGGGCGGAACCTGCCAAAATAAAAAATAAATAAATGAATAAATAAATAAATATGTCATTAAATGTAGCAAAAATAATATAAAAAAATAAATGTAGCCATTTATTATATACAAGGGCATAAATATATAAGGGAATTAATACAAAGATAAATAAAATAAAGAAGCAAATGAAAACAGAAATATCAATTTATGTCACATTTTATCAATTAATTAATGGCTACATTTATTTTAATATTATTTTTGCTGCATTTATTGACATATTTATTTATTTATCAAGTCACATTTATTTAATTATTTATTTACTCATTTATTTTTGATTTTGGCAGGTTCCGTCCTCCATATTCAGGAGCTAATATCGCTCCAGACAGCATTTCTTTTTTGGGTTATTTAATCATTTTGAGTCGCTGACCCACATGAAGGTCATTTTTGTCAGTATGATCACGGTGAGGGGACGGACTAAAAGAGGCTCTGTGGCTGTAATCATTACGTCTCTTTGTATTATGTCTCTGAACAGGTTCGTAGTCTCGTGTATCCCCACTTGGTTCTGGGGGCCCATGGTGACCCTAGAGGACTGCCTTGCTGCCTTCTTTGCTGCAGATGAACTCAAAGGTAAACAAGACTACACTGCAGTATAATACTCTAGTTTTTAAGTTTTTAAGTGTAGATCAAAGTTATAATAGTTTTGAATTTTCAATTAGTTTTTATTTTATTTTAGTTTTGATTTTTCGATTTAATTTAATTTTTACTTTAGTTTAGTTTCAGCTTTTCAGAAAAGTTTATTTTTAGTTTTTGTATATTTAGTTTTATAGTTTTAGTTTGTTTAATGTTTAATCTTCACTACTTTGTTGAAGCAATTGTGGCACAGTTCCATCTCCTGGAATGTCAAGTCCCTTCAGTTTCTGTGGTTCAACATCACGAGAGCTGACAGAAATTCATACAGTCCTTTTATCAGTAGTGACACATTATACATAAAAAACTAAAACTGAAATGAATTTAAGTTCTTTTTTTCTTCTTTTTTTTAAAAAAAGTTTTTCTTAAAGATATAGTTTTTATTTAGTTTCAGTTTACTAAAAATATTTTTCACTGCTTTTTTTCGTTTTAGTTTCCGTTTTATTTACTATAATAACCCTAGATGGATGTAGATGAGAAAACGTGTCAGAGTTAACATTTACTGTCATTCTTTTCACAGGGGACAACATGTACAGTTGTGAGAGATGTAAAAAGTGAGTATGTATAGTAAATCCAGGTGGAGACATTAATTACAACTGGAGAAACGCTCATTTTAAAACATATAATTAATTTAAACAAGGATATTTAGATTTTTTACACAGTTTTTTTTGTTTTCTACAGGTTGAGAAATGGTGTCAAATATTGCAAAGTACTTAAACTTCCAGAGGTACACATTTTGTTTTATTTATTTTTTTATAAATCTGAGCTCATTCTTGCTGCAAATAACAAGTAGTAAACAACAGTGTAGTTTTGCTTGTGGTTGGCTTCATAACGTTTGTTTTTGTTCGTTTGTGTAGATTCTGTGCATTCACCTGAAACGCTTCCGGCACGAGGTCATGTATTCGTTCAAGATTAGCAGCCACGTTTCCTTCCCGTTGGAGGGCCTCGATATGCGGCCTTTCCTGGCCAAAGAGAGTCCGTCCCAAGTCACCACTTATGATCTGCTGTCAGTCATTTGCCACCATGGCACTGCAGGAAGTATGAGATAACTTAATCTACTACAGATTATTTCAACACAGTTAACATATTTCAGAGAATAAGCAAAGGTGCACGTTCTATCTAATCTAATCTTATCCTTTGTCTGGTGCTGCAGGTGGACACTACATAGCTTACTGTCAGAATGTGATCAATGGCCAGTGGTATGAGTTTGACGACCAGTATGTCACAGAGGTCCATGAGACGGTGGTGCAGAATGCGGAAGCCTACGTGTTGTTCTACAGGTAAGCAGCACGTGAAGGCATCGTGATGTCATACTGAATCTATTTATACAAAATGTTGTTATTTTTTTTTTTCTGCAGGAAAAGTAGCGAGGAGTCGGTGAGAGAGAGGCAGAAGGTGGTGGCTCTGGCTAATATGAAGGAGCCCAGCCTGCTGCAGTTTTACATCTCCAGAGAATGGCTGAACAAGTTCAACACCTTCGCCGAACCGGGCCCCATCAGCAACCACACATTTCTCTGTCAGCACGGAGGTGTGTGCCAAAATCTGTTGACGCCAAAATCCTGCCTTATCACGCTGAGAAAATGAAGCAATGCTGTTGAGTTGCATTGTGGGTAATGTAGATCCAGTGTTTTTGAGGCTTGACTGAGATTAGGGAGTAAAAGTCACATGATTTAGGATTCTGCTGGTTCAGTTTTGACTATTTAAAATAAAGTTTCTTGTGAGTTCTCTAATGTTAAGTAAGGGAAATAATCACCTGAGTATCCATTTAAAGGAACAGTCATGTGGGTAACATTTATCTTTTGTCAGAAATGGAATATAATATTCATAACTATGTTTTCATTAGTGTATAATCACCTGAAACTAAGAATCATCGTGTTTTTGTTAGCTTAGAATGAGTCCTTCATATCTAAATAGGGAGCGAGTTGTCTTCACGGAGTCCACCATGTTGCTCCGTCATGTTTCTACAGTAGCCCAGAATGGACAAACCAAACACTGACTCTAGAGAGAGCCTTTCACGTTTTTACATTACCTGAAGGCCACCGTAGTTCTCCGACAGCCTTGTGAATCTCTGGTAACGTGATCCGCAAAGTGCGAAACCATGGTACCGCTAGCAGCCGTCTGACTTCCGTTGCTCTTAAAGTAGTGTTATTATGGTAAGGATGACCTCTGAGCGAGGTGAACATTGTTACCACGGTTTTGCACTTGGCGTCTCACGTTATCGCAGTCTTGGAAAGAGAGAGTGAGCGGAGGGGTACTCTGTTGGTTGCAATCTGCAACCACACCCCTAGATGCCGCCAAATCCTACTCACTGTCCCTTTAAAAACAAATAGACACCAGCAAATAACCTCATAGCAAAATAAGTGAGTATATTATCCGCTGGAAGTTGTTCATGTTGTTTGATTTTGCTGTATTATTCAGCTGTTAAATAGAGGACGGCGCTGTGAGGAGGACTCTGGCACCTCGAGTCATTTCAGCTCTTAAAACAAATAATTCTTGTTCTTGTTAAACTGGATGTTTCTTTTAGATTTTTATGATAGTTGGCTAGTTTACATGTCTCGATTGGAAAAACATGTAACTTTACTGCTTTTGTGAGTTGCAGGCCATCATTGTTCAAGAGGGATGAGGGTGGGGATTGTGTGTAGGAGGAAGAAAAATCCTCCATAGTTTGCACTGGTCTCCAGCACAGGCCACAAAAAACATAGATTTCTCCTTTAACTTAAACATATTTTATCTCTGCACAGGGATCCCTCCTAATAAATACCACTACATAGATGACCTGGTTGTGATTGTTCCCCAGAATGTGTGGGAGTACCTTTACAACAGGTAAGTAAATATGCAACATTTCAATTTTGAATGTGTGTGTCTAATCAATATTTCTATAATATATGGATCAAATGGCTACATGTAATGTGAAAGGAGTCACTCGTAGTGACAAACCTACAGAGAATTATCCCCAACTCTGCAGTTCCCCTCAGCTCTACAAAGTTGTAGTGTTTTTTAGCTAATTCAGGTAATTTTCTTTTAGAAAAATGTCAAAGTTCTCCGATTCCAGCTTCTTAAATGTGAATATTTTCTGATTTCTTTACTCCTCTATGACAGTAAACTGAATATCTTTGAGTTGTGGACAAAACAAGACATTTGTGGGCGTCATCTTGGGCTTTGGGAAACACAGATCGACATTTTTCACCCTTTACTGACATTATATATATTACCAAACAACAAATCAATTAATCGAGAAAATAATCGACAGATTCAATCGACAATGAAAATAAGAGTTAGTTGCAGCTCTGTTTGGATGCACATGTTCACATTTGTTTTGTGTCACTATATTTTTACATGCCTTTCTTCTAAATGTTGGTGTTTCTGTCCTCAGTTTTGGAGGTGGCCCAGCAGTGAACCACCTGTATATGTGTGCCATCTGTCAGGTGGAGATTGAAGCTCTGGCTAAACGCAGAAAAATGGAAATAGACACCTTCATCAAGGTAACAGCCTGTATTCTGCAGGGGTTTACCTGTGCGTAAATATGTCTTTGAACTTGTTGAACGAGCAGGTTTCTCTTGTTTGTAGCTGAACAAAGAGTTCCAGGCTGAAGAGGCTCCGACGGTGATCCTGTGCATCAGCATGCAGTGGTTCAGAGAGTGGGAGGGCTTTGTGAAGGGCAAAGACAACGGTATGACCCTGCAGGAAGACAAACACAGTAGTGCATTAAAGATCTTCATCTGTCTGTCTTTACAAAATATTTTTTTTAATGATTTGTTTTCTCAGAGCCACCTGGTCCCATCGACAACAGTAAAATTGGTGTTATGAAAGGAGGGCACATACAACTCAAGCAAGGTAAACCTCAGCACAGGTTATAAATGTGGAAATGAGAAAAACAGGCAATAAACCAGTTTTATGTGTGCCCTCAGGTGCAGACTATGGTCAGATCTCAGAGGAGACATGGCAGTACTTGTTGGGTATTTATGGCGGAGGCCCTGAGATTGCAGTGAGGCAGACGGTGGCCCCGGCGGACCCCGACAGCCTTCATGGAGAGAGGAAGATCGAGGCAGAAACCAGAGCACTTTGAGATATAAAAAGGTTGGAATGTTTACTTATTGGGAAACACTGTAAATCACTGTATTCCCTCATCACATTCCCCATACATATACACAGACATGCATACAATCACGTGTTTAAATATACTTTTGGGTAGTGTGTAACACTTTACTGGAAGCTGTGGTCGTGGAGCTGGTCCACTCACTTTGCTTACGTCAACCATCATGAGCTCATAAATTCCTTCTGGTCAGCAGAGAGTAAGATGCGAGCCAAGAATAATGGAGGCAGTAAATCCAGAGAATAAACAGCTGGTTTGAGTTAAGGGTCGATTTGTTTCTCAACTTGTTTTTCATTTTCCACAGATCTTCTGATTCCCCCCTTTTCACTCCTGCCCTTCGCAGGAAGCTGAGGAATTTGCACCTTGGCGAAGAAGCCTCGACGCGAGCACTTTGTAAATGTAGCAACGCATTATTCTGAAGCCGTGTAGCAAGAGGGTGAAACGGTACTTAAATATCACGTAGTTTATTTATTGGCTAACTGATCCTCGATGTTAAGGTGTAAAAAAAAAAAAAAAAAATAAGACGTTGTGTCACATCTCTGGAGCTGTTTTTGGTAGCTATGGTGTTTCAGTGGCTGCTGTAGTGACTAGGTGTCAGATACTGCTCAACTGACAGACAGCTGCTGGTGTCGTGAACCGGTCTGCTGAGGAGGAGAACAGAACTACGGTGTGATGTTTTGGTTTGAGGACTTTTTCTTCTTCATGGGAAGCAACAAACCAAGAGACAAGCTTTCTGTTGTTTGCCTGTTTACTAGTTACATAGCAACAAGTTCAGACATCAAGTGAGAGGTATTGCATAAATCATACTCTTGCACCTACAACCTTAAATACACAGTATAACTGAGCCCTCAGGAATGGAAGTCTTTTGTCTGGTTAAGCCAGTGAAATGATCAAGAAAATACCACAGCAGGTTTGTGTCAAATCACCAAACATGCATGTGTTCCAAAAGACCATTTTCAGGGTGTAAAGCTTCATAGCTGCATGTAACTGCTGCTCCTTTATTGGGACCTGTGAGGACGGTTCACTGACAGGATGAGATGTTGAGTTTGATGGCTCAAACAAACAATGACATCTTTCCTGTGCTCCAAATGATGGGAATATTGAGTCCTGTACAGCACTATCCATAAAAAGGGGCATATAGTTATATGGCTATAATTTTAAACAGAGTAGAGAAATAGCAAATTTATGAAAAGACAAGCTAATTTAAATCATATATGGCAAGAGTGCAGGAGTTAAATAGGAAGAGGAGAAGATATATGGTGCATTAGCAGTAAATTTGCCAAAGGGGTAATAATAATAATATCTTGTGCAACTGGCTTTCCTGATAATATCTTACAAAGAAAGTTTTTAATTCTTCTGAAACACAACAGTGTGAATTACCTCATTTCAGAAGAGATGAATCCAAAAAGACAGATAATGCAGTACCTGTTTAAACAAAGAGAGGGCCGTATTTTTTACCACGTATTTATTTAGAGAGAAAGAAATTATCTGACAACATCACAAATAATTAGCACAACACGCACAAATCCAGACAACAGTAAGGCCATTTCTGATTACTATTTGATTGATCAAGTATATTTTCTTATTTCTGCATAATATCTTATTTGTGTATGTTTTGTCATCAGAAAAATGAAGCTGCACCCTGGGGTAGGGATGTCACACTAGTATAGAGGACAGAACCTGACAAAAATAAATGAATAAATAAATAAATATGTCATTAAATGTAGCAAACATAATATTAAAAATAAATGTAGCCATTAATTAATCGATAAAATGTGAAATAAATTGATATTTCAGTCTTAATTTGCTTCTTTATTTATTTATGTATCTTTGTTGCCTTATTTATTTACACTTCTGTGAAATGTTCCCTTTTGTTCATTTATGTATTTATTTTTACAAATTTTTAAATTTATGTATTTATTTTTGCAGGGAAAACCATGCATAAATAAATAAATACATTTAAAATTAATGCAAAAATAAATAAATTAATTAAAAAAAACAATACATAAGGGAATTAATACAAATATAAATAACTAAATAAATAAGCAAATTAAAACAGAAATATCAATTTATGTTACATTTTATCAATTAATTAATGGCTACATTTATTTTTAATATTATTTTTGCTACATTTAATGACATTTATTTATTTTTTATTTTGGCAGGTTCTTTCCTCTGTGCACTTTGCTATTTGCTTGTAAAAATATTTGTGCATCTGCAAATTGCATTTTTGTTGAAGACGCATATTAAATTATTATGTAAATATACACTTCTTCACTAATTGGGACACAATAGCTTGTTTACTCCAATTATATTCTGCCGTAAGGTTTGAACACCTCCACCCACACAGGAAGCGGTAAATGAAAAAAGGCTTTCTGTTTAGAGGAAGTGATTCAGATCTTGTGCCTCTCTTATCTTACTTATATGATCAGACTGGTAAACAAGAGTGTCGTGCAATATAACAACAACATTTGAGACGGTTCAACCTGCTCCCAATATTAACCTCTGGCTTCCATTTGAAGCAGCCAACATGCAGAGTTGCTCAGAGCATTTTTTATTTGATAATTGATCTGAAATATTAATAGTAACATTACATATTATTGTGTAGATGTTTCCTTTACAGCATAACCAATGCAAGATTAACGTGCCAGAGTAAAATCTATGAGAAATGTCAGCGAGTCAGTCCAAGATTAGCTAAATAAACCACGCCCTCCTCTATCTCATTGTAGATAAATCACATGCTTGCCTTTTTTTTTACTGTACAGATCTGCATAGTCTCAAAGTCTGCCTCCACATTTTAAGCAGTTAAAGCCTCATTGTGGTAGCGTGAGCAACACACGGGAAACACAAGATAAGAAGAATGTCGATTGTAACTGTGCTGTTCTGTTATATTATTAATAAACACAAATTTTGAATTAGTACAACCAAATTGAATTATTTATTTTTCTGTTAAATTTAATTTTTATGTTTAAATAGCAGAATTCATTTAAACTGTTTTTTTTTTTTTTTTTTAATTACGAGATAGCATTAAATAAAAAATATGGAATTTTCATTTACTGTTTAATGGCAAAATCATGTCATGTTAACCATGCACCAGTAATGAATTGTTTTTAAATATTTTAGTTTATCGATATTCATTAAGGTAGTAATTATACTTATTAGACATGCACAGAAAAACCTCCAGAAGTCGGAGATCCACTCCGATAAAAACGCTATTTACCAGTAGTAACCCTAACCCAGTCTAAACGGCCACAAGATGTGTTGGTAAATACAAACGAGTGACAGCACTGGAGACTGGAAGCAGGGAAACACCCTACTAATCTGCCTACTAGTACCTCTAAGGCTCACCAATTAAATGTTCTTGTTTGTTTGATCTGTGCAAAACAGAAGTTTAAAAGCAACATGTTGTGGCTAGCTTTTTCTCCTGCTTCCAGCTTCATAATTAGTTTCAGACATAATTAGATGGGTATTGAATTTCTTCCAAAATGTCAAACTAGTCCTTTTAAAGATGTAAAAGAAGTTGTCAACATAAATAAGCTCAGCCTCAAAAGGAAGAATCATAGTTTGTTGCTGTCCTACCATGTTAGTTTTCTCTGTTCGCCATAATTAGCAAAACTTTTGAGATTCCAAGACAAGCGAGACAGACTTGTGAAACATACTTAATCTGATAAAATCCAACAATTTCGACAAGCTCAGCAGATATAATTATCAGGAGAGCAGCTTTAACATTCCCTTGAGCAATATTTCCAACAAGGCAAGCAGACAGTAACCCAAATATTTTGACATGTCATAGCAGGAAAAGCACAGGTGCACCTAAATGGAAGTCAGCCAGGGAGTTTCAAGATGGCAGAGTGTGAGTCGATTGGGGTGGCAACTTTTTTTGACAACACTGCAAATCGACTTTTGTGTTTTTAATGATGTCAACGTTTCTTATTCTGCCAGTTTTTGGTGTCTTTTTTTTTTTTTTTCCACAGTCAAATCTGAAATAACTGTTTTTTTTGGCCACTTGGGGGCATCGGAAACAAGTTGGTAACACAACAGTGACACATCATCACCTTTTAAATTGATGTGGCGAACTTGTTAGCAAACAAGTTGCTTATTTACACGTTCGGAAGTTACGGCGCAATATTGTCATTCCCTAGGAGTCATGTGTCTGGTCACCTGATGAATGATGAAGTCTAATAACAATATAATAACTAAAGGTTGCGTTACAGCCTAGAAATCGTCACTGTATGTCATTTAACGTTAACCCAGCAAGCAGTGAACCTTCGTATAGTTTCCCTGCCCTCTCAGACGAGGACATTCAATACATGGATATTTTGCCGAACCTAAATCTGCGGTTAAGGCTCGGAGTCGCCGTCACCCTCCTGAATATCCTGTGACCTAAACCATTAACTACTAAACAAAAGGCAACCATCATCAATGTTATTAATTTCACTTGAAACTTTCCCGCTATGACACATCAAACGTCAGCTATTTATTTTTTATTCCAGACCACGGCCTAAAGTAATGTCTCGCTGTTTTGTCCATTAATGTTGTCCAAAGAGCAATTCACCAATTTTAATATAAGAGAGGACACTGATTTGTCCATTTGTCTTAAGAAAAGTGTTTTTCTTTTTACACATGACCGGTCCAGTCTGTCAGAGATGATATTGATACTATGGGGATGTGTGTGTGTGTGTGTGCTATGTTTACATACTTTAGGGGGAGTAAGTGCAATGAAAAAAAAAAGATGAATCTTTGTGCAATCTTATCATCAAAGAGACACTGGACAGTTAAACACAGAGCAGGTTGAACAGCCGACAGTTAAGGCAGTGCATCTTATAATATTGCAGTGTTGAGAAACGTAGAGTGGTAATTATTTAATTATCCCCACCCATGTTTGTTTGCTTGTGTTACAGCATGTACTGTAGCTATGCGTGTGAGATTTCCATTTCACATTTCACAGGATATGTTCCTGCATTGCTGTGGTTGGACATCAGTAATATCGTGACAGCCTGGAGGCAGCACAACGGGATTTCACTGACTCATGTTTTCCCCTTACATTTCACAGTGTGTGGCTGTTGTGGTCATGATAATGGTGATGCTTTGATAAAATGGGACATAAGTGGTTGACCTCGATTCAATGGGATGTCTTAATGTCTGTATAACTGATGTAATTACTCATGACTGGTTAAATGATTAAAATTGCCTGGTCTTTGATTTGATTTGTGTTTTCTTTGCTGTGATATGAATTAAAAAACAAAAAAACAGCCAGCACTGAAAATGGAAGAAAACAGAAACAACAGGGAGACGACACACGTCAGCTAAAACCACAATATCACTCTATATTTCACCTGCTTGGCAGTAATGTTAGCTAACCAGACAAAGGTCTCTCCATGAATCAATGCTGATCCTAGTGTTGGCTTTTCCTGCTTCAGCCTCCCGACCGCGGTCGGAGGGAGACACCTGCACCCGGTCGATGACGGTTCTCGCTGCGGAGCCCCGTCACTTTGCGCATATTCGCATATGCGAGCACGAATGGGACACCGATCCGGGTGATTTATACGTGTAAGAAGTTACAAACGGTCCCTTTTAAAAGGGGAACTGCAATAGTCAGTTTACTTTTCATGCTTCACTTCTCAGTCTAAACTGATGTATAAGGTCTTTTTGTGGCTTTTGAAGGAGCTTCGTGAAGCCTGAGAACATTACCCTGGTGATGTCATAGTGATGTCATTAGGGTTACCTTGGCTTAGAGACTGCAGGGATGACGTATTTTTTAGGCCATCCTGAAAGTTAGCATCGCTCTGCTTCCCTCGACTAAAAACCAAGGGGATTTTTCTATTGGATTTTGGATTATTGCAGAAAATAAGCTCCGTGGCAAACAAATGTTTATGATACTTGCACGCTTTGTTCAGCGAGATAACAAACGAACACCACTTTTTTGATTTTTGAAGCGTAAATGCGATCGCCAGAAGTAAAAAGCTAACGTTAGGCTATAAACGAACTACATCACGGTCGCATGAACGAGAGTATACACAATGAGGCTGTAAAGGAGGACGAGTCGGCGTGATGACGTTTAGTAGTCTCATTTAGCCACTTGTTAGAAACCACCCTTTTTTAAGACTTGTAAAAGCTTCAAAATTCAGATGTGGGATATTTATTGATGTATTTTATTTCGTAGAACAAAACGTTAAATTCTTTTCAGCTTGTGTTAACCACAGACCTTATTTCAGGCATCTAACTAAAAACCCATTGACTTCCAGACGATGGCACCGGAAGTGCTAAAATGCTAACTTGTTTCCAGGTTGTAAGACTCTTTAAAGCATGCATTACAACCCAGGGGCATGGGGTTTAGTTGGAGGAATAGTTTGATATTTTGGGAAACGTGCTTATTCGCTTTCTTGCAGAGAGTCAGATGAGAAGATCGATACCACTCTCATATATTGAGTGTGGCATCAATCTTCTCATCTAACTCTTGGCAAGAAAGTGAATAAGCGAACTTCCCAAAATTATCTTAACTGTTCCTTGAAAAGGCATAGCCATTTACCTTAGCAAGGAGGCCGGGTCTATCTAAAAGACGCTATTGATTGCATTATAGGGAATTACAGGACATCTCGTCCTCTGCTGCAATGATTTCGACAAATGTTCTGAAAAATCTGTCTCCAACTTGATGTGACTCTTTGACAGGTGCAATACTACCTCTTTGAAATACATAAATATGTCCAGACAAATCAGCATATGCATATTTAAATGCATTACTGCAGTACTTCCCTTCACAAAATGACTTGGATTATGTCCATTTTGGCTTCATCACTACTCATCTAGGGTTAAAATGCTTCTTTTAATTTAACTTGTGTCGTCTACAGACAGAATGTTAGTGTAAGAGACAGGATGGGAGGGTTTACCTGTTTTGATTTGAGAAAAGAGGGGGCGACTCTCAAGTGAGCAGCTGTGATGTCATCTCAAGTCCCATACGGCATGCTGAGCCGTATCCAGCCCAGACGGAGGCAGACCGAGAGGAAAACACACCGGGGCTGATGAGACGATGTGATGATCACAAACTGAGAGCCTTCTTGAAGACAGGAGAGCTGACACGCTGTTCAGGTAAGAGACAAAAAACAAAAAACTGGCTTAGAGGACACAAATGCAGCTGCAGCATCCGTCCACATCACATTCCCTTAAACATTGGCATGTTTCCCGCACTGCGTGATGGGATACTAACTTGTACGCTGTAAGGGATGCGTTTTGTTACACACCAGATATATTGATGAATAATTAAACATCCCATAGCAGTAGTACAGGCCATTAGATAGTAAATCAGCAGATCACCATACAGTCAGAGGCTTTAAGAGGGTTGCCCCTGCTGTGACTATTCACCAGGACGGGATGGGTGTGGCGAGTAGCAGCAGACCACTTCTCCTTTCCATCCTCATCATTAATGTCATTTATACACTTGCTAACGGCCGTCTGGTGCATGATGAAGGTCAGATGATAGATTTAGGAGGGCAGGTTTGAAATCTGCATTAATGAAGTGGAATAATGAGCAATTATGCATGGAGATATCTGTGTCGATGTGAAATGGAAAGTGAGCCTGCATGAATTCCCCTCTAGCTGTGCAACTGTTTTGAATATGTTCCCTAATTGTATAAAGTACACACAGTATACACAATGTGTAATGTTAGTAGCTAAAATAACTCTTGTGGATGTGATTGTTTTTGTTGCTGCAGCTGTCAAAACAAACTGGATTCTGCCAGGATTGTATATACATTTTTAATATTCCAGATTATGAACACTTGAGTGGTTCCCCCATTTTACCTCAGAGTGTGCACTGGGTACCTCTCTCCTACTGTGCTCACAGCACTCCTGGATGTTTGCTACAAGAGTCATAAGTAAGTGTTCACTAGGACCAGAAGGAGAGAGCAGATTATACATGGTTGTTTCAAAGTGTAGGACAGCAATTTTTAGGCAGGTAGCTTTCTGCTCCGAGGATCTGAGAGCAGCTCAAAGTGTTGATATCCTTAAACTTTACAACCCAAGTCTTGAGCCTTGCTTTTCACCCAGGCTGTAAATAAGAAGTGGACGTAGTCACGTATGTCACCCATTTGTTTGTGGACTGCTGTTTTGAAGCTTAGAGTTCGGCATTTTGTCCATCGCCATTTTGTTTCTTTGTAACTAGAAGTGACACTAGAGGGTGGAGCTAAGTACAACCGAAGGCTGAATAAGACATTTGTAGGTTAAAGTTTTAAAACGAAACCACACCAGACCACACAGCGACCTGTCAATCACAAGGTAGCCACGCCCTAAAGCTGATCATGAACTGACATATGAGTCAGTTCATGATCAGCTTTATGGTCTATTTGACTCTAAATGGGACCATAATTTACTGAATGAACATCATGCTGTACTGAAGAAGACTTGAAACTAGCAATTGAGACCATAAACTCATGCTTACAATGTATACTGAGGTAATAAATCAAGTGAGAAGTAGGATCATTTTCTCATAGACTTCTATACAATCTGACATCTTTTAGCAACCAGAGGAGTCGCCCCCTGCTGGTTACTAGAATGAATGCAGGTTTAAGAGGCACTTCAGCATTGGCTTCATTTTTCAGACCTGGAGGTTGTCGCCATTATTTATTGTTTAATCATGTATTTGTTTTTGTATTCATGTTATAAAATGTTTCTTATATCTATTTCATTCTTTGTGAATCTAGTTTAATCATTTCTTTTGGTTTTATTATTAAATTTTTCTATTTCTTGTGCGCATGCCGTTTACATTTGTGCAGTCTTATTATCAGCTTGGAGCAACATTTTGTCCTTTAACTTGTCTTGAAAAGTGCACCCGATTCGACTGTTGTGGCCATTGAATAGTTGTTATAGGTCGCCATAAGCATCACAGATGTGGGTTATTAGGGGCCTTATACATTGTACTTACACATGTTCTAACGTTTTCAACACAAACAAAAAGGCCTCTGTAGGTTTAGGCAACAAAAGCTCTTGTGAACACAAAAACAACTACCAAATATGGAGGTTTGTGCTGTCTATACTAGTAATACTACAGCGCCCGCTTCTGCTCCTGCCATAATTATTATGGTCCCTACTGACCCACATCTATGGTGCTTGTAGCGACCGATAACGCCTATTTAACAGACAACAGTCTAAGCGTGAAAAGTGACAGTGGAATGTCTGTGTTAATCTGTCCATAACTAACCATCCATCCTTTTCTTTCCGCAGGTATATGTTACATCTCATTTGACAGTCATGCTTCATCAAGCTGAAGAGAGGATAACTAACACGACACAGGAAGCAATTCATTAATCAAAGCTCCGGTATGAGCAGGCCCTGTAGTGATCCTGCACCCAGCTAAGGCAAAAATCAAAGTGCTGCAGTATCGTCAGAGGAGCGAGTCACCGGAAAGAAATCCTGAGAGGAGACTGTAGCACACTGATTCAGCTCCTCTCTCTGGGAACTCTCTCTCTCTGTGGTTTTCTGCAAAAGCGACCGTTGTAAATATTTACATGGCGTGTCTGGCAGCTCTTAGAGACGGAGAACACCTTGAGATATGACTCTGTGACCTCCTAACTCATGGTAACCGTTGTCGGGCCCTGCAGGCAGGGCTGGATGTGAAACTTGAGTTTCTTTTGGCTGCTGAAAACAAGAGAGAACTCGATCAGTACCTGCACTTCTTGTTTTGCTGTACTTTGTGCTGCACCTCCCATTCCCTGCTTGTCTATATATTTTTTTCCACTGCAAGCCTTTTATGGGAAAAAATCCAGATACACATTCCAGGGAAGCACCCCGCATCTATTTTGCTATACATGCCAATATTACTATTTATCTGAGTGTTTGCAAAATATAATGATCATACATGTCCTCTTGTTCTTATATTTATCTGAGAAATATATGGAAAATATGTGGCCGTGTTTTTACAATGTTTGAAACTTTAACAATTTCCACATATTGCGGTAATTTGCAGGTATATTATTGATTATTGATAAGGATATTATCGTAATATCTATAGAAAGTTTTAAAATAATAATAACAATATCAGTTATATTCGTCGTTAACTTTGTTTATTGTGGGTTTTGTGTCTTTTTTGGCACATGAATTACACTCAAAATACAAGTGTAAAGAGGTAGAGAGAAAGTCTGTAACCATAACTGTATATATAAAATGATTTAAGAGACGCTGGATTATTTACACAATATTATCATATGTGTATTATTAACATGATATCAATATTACATTTTTTAAATGTCACGGTTATCGCCAATACGGGGTATATCGCATCACCCCTAATTGCAAATACACTGGATTGTTAAATATTAGTACCTCAGTGCATGTAAATATATTATAAATAATGTATTTCTCATGTGCAACATATATCAGAGAAGCTGGTGAAGTAGTGAGGATGAGTAAGCATACTGACGCCTGTGTGTAGAATAACTGTTTACACCTGTATAATCTGTCTCCTGACCTGTTTGCACACACACACACACCATGGGCTGTGCCATGTGTTCCCAGCTGGTTGACATGTGGACTGTGAGGGTGGGCAGGACCGGCCGCAGGGCCATGGAGCTCACTGCCTACCCACAGATGCTCCAGGGAGGCTACCACAGGGTGACGGGCCTCCACTACATGTCCTCTTTCTCTGACGCTGAGGACTGCTGTGATGACAGCAGCTCAGGCAGCTCTCTCACCTTGGACTGGCAGACACAGGGCACCGATGGCTGACATGCCACCTACAACCGAGATGTAAATAAACGTGAGAAAGTACACACCACGTGGTGTATTTGCAATAAACGTGATGACTGGAGTTGAAGAGGAATAGGATGTGAGAGATGTTTGTTGTCTTTACAATATCCTCTATATCAGATTCATCTTTTAGATTTTTCAGTGGTCATCTAGTGGTGGAAGAAGTACTCAGATCCTTTACTTAAAGGAACAGTGTGTAACATTTTGGGGGATCTATTAGCAGAAATGGAATATCATTTTCAAAACTATGTTTTCATTAGTGTATAATCACCTGAAACTAAGAATTGTTGTGTTTCCGTTACTTTAGAATGAGTCCTTCATATCTACATAGGGAGCGGGTCCTCTTCACGGAGTCTGCCATGTTTCTACAGTAGCCCAGAACGGACAAACCAAACACTGGCTCTAGAGAGCATTTTGCGTTTTTATGTTACCTGAAGGCCACCATCTTCGACACGCTTGTGAAACTGCGGTAACGTGAGCCGCAGAGTGCAAAACTGTGATACCGTCAGCCGCCGTCTGACTTCCGTTGCTCCTAAAGTAGTGTTATTATGGTATGTATGTCCTCTGAGCGAAGCGAGTGGCGTTACCGCAGTTTTGGACTCTGCGGCTCACGTTACCGCAGTCTTGGAAAGGGAGGAGTGAGCGGAGGGGTACTCACCACTAGATACCACTAAATCCTACACACTGTACCTAAAATACCTTAAGTAAAAGTAGAAATACCATGGTTTAAAAAATACTCCATTACAAGTAAAAGTCCTGACTTAAAAATGTTACTTGAAGTTTTATCAGCAGAATTTACTCAAAGCATCAAAAGTACTTCTTATGCCGAATCTATTTATCTAATTACATTACATTATTTCATGTATGATTATATGATTATGTGTTTTGTATGTAAAATCTTAATCTCCATGGTAACTATTGTTTGAAATGTTGAGTAAAAAGTACAACATTTCTCTCTGTAATGTGGTGGAGTTAAACTACAGAAGTAGCATAAAATAGAAATACTCAAGTTAAGGACAAATACCTCAGAATTGAACTTAAGTAAATATACTTAGTCACTTTTCACCACTGCTGTCATCATAAAATGTTTTCATAATACTGTACTACGTAAAATGATGACAGATTATAGTGTTGAGCAATCAAAATACCGGATCCACTACAATCCAAATTACAGTGGAAATTTTCCTTGTTTTGCAATCAACCACTCAACCCATATTTTGCCAGCAGTCGTTACATGAACTCATTTTCTGAGCTTAACCACCACAATACACATGAAAGACAATTTGTTTATTTTGGCTCACAGACATATGAGTCAGTTCATGATCAGTTTCTCTATTGAAGTAACACAATTGATCCTCAACTGTGCCGTTCCACTCCTTTACAGGAAATACCTGTATTTTAATTATGTATTTGCATATTATGCTACTTCATACTTAAACCCCACTATGACTGTGAAATTTCCTGCTATGATACATAAATAAACAAACAAACAGACAGACAAACAGACCGACAGATAGACAGATAGACAGACAGATAGACAGATAGACAGACAGACAGATTCTATCTATTTCAGCAGGAAATATTGTACCTTTTTACTCCACTACATTTATTAGCCAGCTGTATTTACTAGTTACTTTTCATATTTTACACTTCATTTTTAAATGCTGTATTAAGAAATAGCTACACTAAAGTATTCTAAATATTTCAAATTTGTTCAAAATACATTTCGGAGTGTACATTACTTCTGTATTTCAATCTTCAAGGGGTTAAAGCAAAAGAAAAGTACTCTATATCAGTTGTTTTCGGACCCCCAGGGGTCATTGAGGGGGCTCCAGGGGGCCCCCAGCAAAAAGAGTAATAATAAAGTATTTTCACTATAATTCCATCCATAAGTAACACAATGACAGAAAGTCATGTGAAACATTACTTTTTAACACTTTTTCAATATTATTTACAATATTACTCTATCAATTTTAGCCCCTGGGTGAGTCCACAGTCTCTTTTTGTCAGTTTATGTTACATGATGGTGATGTTATGGACCAATTAAATTACAGAACACATTTAGTTTACAAAATGTCAATGTATACACTTCACAGAGCTCTTTGTGTCCAAACCAACAATATATATATATTATCTATATATGGCACTTTGCAGCCTGTGCACATAACTGATGATCAATTACACCATAATTAACCAGAAAAGAGGCAGACAATTATACATAAAGACAGACAATGAAGAAAAAGTCTATGGACACCATGGAACAAGCATTATTAAGCCACATATCTTCTGCCACACAGCAGCTAAAACATCAACAAAGCAGGCAGCACAGAGATGTGTTTAAACAATATTAACTCCATGTTGACTGCCTGTAGCCACAAACACACACACATTAAGGGAGTAAAAAGAGAGCTGGTGAGTGTGGAGACACTTGTTTACAACAATGACTGAGTTTGTTGATGTTGTACTCACCTGTCTGAAGGTCATTATAGTAGAACCAGTCCACTCTGCCTCTCTGTCCCATAGAAACAGCCACAAACGTCAGAAAGACGTCACACACCTCACTGAAGAGCAATTTAGCAATTAGCATGTCAGAGCGCACCTGTTGATGAAGTGACAACATGGGTGTGCTAGATTTGTGTCACTTCGCTGCTGGCTGGGCGGTGCAAATCAACAATCAACGATTAGCTAATTAACGAATAGCTAATTAACGCTAAATAACAATTAGCTAATTAACAATTAACATATAGCCTATGTAACCTTTTTTTCTTTTTTTTTTACACAATAATGTTAAACATAATAACCCTAAAATGACTTTAGAAAAAATAGTACTTTTAAAAACAGTCTGCTAAGTAACGTTAGGTCTACACAACAAAACAACTGACTTAAAAATAAAAGCACGGTTCTGATGAACGTGATAGGCCTTCAAAATAAAAGCACCATTCTGATGAACGTGATGGCCATTCAGATTCATTCAAGAGGTCAGTCAGTCAGTCTGTCGATGATAAATAAATGAATGAATGAATAATTAAACATATAAAATGAATACATATGAAACGCTAAATGAAATTAATGATAATTTAAAAGAAAAACAACCACCTCCAAAATGTAGTTCAGAGAAAAATATTATTCCAATTGTGTAAATACTTCGTCACACTTAATATTAAAGAATACATTTCCAAAGACTGAACTTCTAAATTACAGTATATACCACCTCAAACTCGGCACCTCCATGTTTCTACTAAGTACCTAATTTCACTTAGGATAGAATTGAAAAAAGGGGACAGTCCACTATCAAAGACTAATTCCACTTCAGAATAAAAGTACACCACCTTAAAGTATCACTCAGACAGTATCAGGACATTCTGATGTAGAATTTAAAAAATAAAGCCCTTAAAACAATCTCATAAATGGGCTATCTTCCCTCTAAAATCAGATTAGAATTAAAAGGAAATTGTCCACTATCACCAAATAGTAGTAGGGCTAGGCTACTTGCAAGTACACGATCTGAATACTTCTTCCATTACTGCCCCTGTGACTTTTATATGTATAGCCTCAGGGAACCAATTGTGGCGCACGTAGTGTATTTTACTCAATCTGGGATTCACAGAATTATGAATGAAACATTACGTTTATTCCATGTTACATGCATCATAACTGTGGTAAGTGGGTGGGGGCTTCAAGTACAAAACAGGCTGCTCACTCCTTCTGGTTCACTCTCACTTTCTAGCAGCTTTACGCACGGACGCACCGATCTCAGAGAGCTCTTCTTCTTCAGCTTGGATAATTAAAACAAAACCATGGCAGTCATGATCAAAAATGAAGTTTTCTCCTGTTTTGTTTTCTACGGCGTGCTTCTGGTGATCAAAATGTACATTATAGCGATAATAACGGGACAAGTGAGGCTGCGCAAAAAGGTGAGTGACTATATGATTTTTAGAACTATAAGGTTCCAAAAAAAAGCAACATGACTATGATTTAGAACGATAAGGTTCCAAAAAAGCAACATGACTATGATTTAGAACGAATAAAGGTTCCAAATAAAGCAACATAATGTCAGGAAACTTTCACTGATGCAAAGTGTTTTTTCTTCTTCTTCTCTTAAAGGCTTTTGCCAACCCCGAGGACTCGCTGAGACATGGAGGTTTACAGTTTCACAGAGAGGATGCATATGTGGAAAGATGCCGGAGGTAAGAGAGCACAATGTTTGGCCAAGACATGCTTTTAAATTGTATAAATGTTTACTTTTAAAGTTATTTTTTGGACTAGATTATTATTGTAGAATCCAGGAGGGAGTATTCACATCCTTTACTTAAGTAAAAAAGTAGTAATACCACAATGTAAAAATACTCCAAGTAAAAGGGTAACATTTTACAATAAGGGTACATTAATTAACATTAGTTAATGCTTACTAGTGTATTAACTACAAACAGTAAATAATGTATACATTAATACCTTGGTTACCATGACCATTAGTAAATGCTTATTATACACGTTAGTTACTGTTAATTAACTGTTAAAATTAAGGCTTATTAATGATTAATTCATGTTAATTAATATTCCATTATTGTAAATAAACATTTATAAAAACAGTTTTCTCTCAATGAAATGGCTTAGCTGCTGTCAGTTAATTCTTATTACTGTATTAACTGATGTTAATAACGTCTTTTAAAACTTTAAATAATATATAAATGAATACCTTAGTTAACATGAACACCATTAGTAAATGCTCACTAGACACTTTAGTTACTGTTAATTAAGTGTTAATTAAGGCTTATTAATGCATTAACTAATGTTAATTAATGTACCCTTATCGTAAAGTGTTACCAGTAAAAGGTATTATAAGTGCGTCAGCAAAATGTATGCTATCATGTATAGCTACTCAACACAGGAAGTGGCCTGCAAGTGTTCAACTGATAGCATCATGATGATGTTGCATAATTGTTACTCAGTCGCTGTGTGTATCTGCATGTGCCAAATAATCAAATGCAAAATTTTGTTAATTTTCCAATAATTATTTAAAGGGACTGTGTGTAGGATTTAGTGCCATCCAGTGGTGTGGTTGCAAATTGCAACCAACTGCTCCGCTCACTCCTCCCATTCCAAGACTGCGATAACGTGAGCAAAACCGGGGTAACGCTGTTCGCCTCGCTCAGAGTTCATCCTTACCATAATAATACTACTTTAGGAGCAACGGAAGTTGGAGAACTACGGTGGTCTTCAGATAATGTAAAACGCAAAAGGCTCTCTCTAGAGCCAGAGTTTTATTTTTTTGTTGTTCTGGGCTACTTTAGAAACATGGCGGACTCCGTGAAGAGGACCCGCTCCCTATGTAGATATGAAGGACTCATTCCAAGCTAACGAAAACACAGTGATTCTTAGTTTCAGGTGATTATACACTAATAGAAACATAGTTATGAATACTACATTCCATTTCTGCTAATTAGATCCCCCAAAATCTTACACACTGGCCCTTTAAGAAAAGCTTTTTTTTTTCCTCCTTTCATTTTCAATAAGAGCTGGCAGCCTGTAGGAGACATGCTTTACTGCTTTGTTTTAACTTGTCAGAAAATGATCCGTGACAGCATTGAGAACAGCACATTTTTTTCCTACTACTAAAAGCTTTCTCCTCTGTTTTTTCTGGAACATTCATGCACTTGTGACGGGAAAACCAGACAAAATCTGGCTTAGTTGTGAGTTGCTACAACAACATGATGCGTTCAAATAATCTGCGAAACTCATCATCTTTTCTTTTTTTTTTTTACGTGTTGTTTCTGCAAGAACTGTGAACATGGCAGGTTTCCTAGAATAATATTATTAAAAAGTTGATCCCAGTTGGTGGAGGGGAAGCAGGAAAATAGTGTGGCTGATAAGTGGCTGGTCTGACTGGGCTGCCAGAAGGAGAAAGTCACAGACGTCTGCTGCTGTGATGCATGGTCTTGTCCAGACTGAAGCGGCACTTTAATGAGACATTACAGATGATGAGCAAGGATTTTCCACAATCCACATTACCAATTGCAGAAGAAGGTATTACAAAGTAATACACAATTTGACTGAATCACTGAAATAATTGAGTGAGGAATACTTTCTACGATATCATCACTTCACTCTACGTCACAGGTAGCTGAGTCACAACATTACAGGAAACATGTGTGACTAAATCACTTTTTTTCTGCTGTAGGGCTCATATCAACGACATTGAGAACATCCTCCCCTTCCTCTTCCTGGGTGCTATCTACTCCATGACTGGACCCTCGCTGGCTGTGGCCCGCCTTCACTTCCTGGTCTTCTTCATGGGTCGTGTGCTGCACAGCGTTGCCTACCTGTGTGCCCTGCCAGCACCGACCCGCTCTGTGGCCTACGTCGTCGCACAGATACCTTCTATCTCTATGGCTCTGCAGATCCTGATGGCAGTTGCAGCGTATGCCTAAATATCCAGAAACGAGGAACTGAACTAGAAGTGCTGTTCTGGCTGGAAAGATGTCGACCTTTGACCTGTGTCAGAAAAAGCAGCAGGAGGAGGAGACCAGAGAGGCCTCCAAGGAGGGAGAACATAAAAGACAAGAATGTCAGTGAGAGTGCAATATAAGGTGTGACACCACATCTGGTTTTGTGAGATTTTTGTCAGTATTTTATTTACAACGTTAAATGTGAGAATGCCTTAACAGTTATTTGAAGTTGACATCCTGTACTGTACTATTTAAAATACAAATGAAGTTAATTAATGGCTTGTTGAAACGACCTGTCGGAATTTAAAACTCACTGACAGACAGCTATAGACATGTAGTTTAAGCCACGTCGGGAGAATTTCTAGCACTCTATGTTCCTACCTGCCCCCCTGTTGTGTTTACACACGACACACACTACCATTCATGTGGCGTTGTGTCCGCCGTGGCTTCATCTGTTTCCTGTGTGGATATTCCATCTGTTGAGTTAACATTTGTTTGCGTACTATGTTCAGCAAAAGCATAATGGATCCTGACATGGTGACCGATAATACCGCTCAGTGAAATTTGATTACTGTGTGAGCGAAACAGTCTCTCAAGTTAAGTCAATTTTAAGGAAGAAGAAAAGAGTTTGGACTGAAAATGACAAAAGAATTTTATCTGTGAAAACGTATTTCAATGCTATTTTTTATTGTCTTAATAATTTATTATTCAATTTAATGTATACAGTAATATTTTCTAACACCTAGATGCATTTTTGTTGACAATAAAACAATTTGCATATGCAACCAAGTTTCCTTGAATGTGTGTTCATTCAGAAAGTTATTAATTTCTTTAACATTTCAGGGGATGTTTTTATCAGTGTATAACCACCAGAATAGTTGTGTTTTCATTTTGAGCCCTTCATATCTACATAGGGAGCGGGTCCTCTTCAAGGAGTCCGTCATGTTGCTCCTCCATGTTTCTACAGTACAGAGCGGACAAACCAAACACTGACTCAGAGAGTCATTTGTCTTTTTTACGTGTTTTTTTACGTTACCTGAAGGCCACCGTAGTTCTCCGACACGCTTGTGAAACTGCGATAACGTGAGCCACAAAGCGCAAAACCGTGGTACCGCCAGCCGCCGTCTGACTTCTCCTAAAGTAGTGTTATTATGGTATGGATGACCCCTGAGCGAGGCGAATGGTGTTACCACGGTTTTGCACTCGGTAGCTCACGTTACCGCAGTCTTGGAAAGGGAGGACTGCGAGGAGGGGTACTCAGTTGGTTGCAACCAAACCTGCAGAGAAAGAAAACTGTTGGCCGAAATGTTACACACTGTTCCTTTAACTGTCTTTTGATAGAGAGATCATTGTGTTGACTTGGCCTGGTCGTACAGAGACAGTAGTGTGTGCTGGTGTTAAGGGAACTGGGCCCCTTTTTTGAGTGTGTTGTTGTGTGAGAGTGAGATGATCTAGACGTGCGCGGCAAAGCTCCAGCATTCCTCCGCCTATTATGCAAGACCGTCGGCTGTGCTGTGTTCACTGTCATATCCTGAGGGGCCGGGAGGGTGCTAGGAGGCCTTAGATGTACTGACAGACAGCAGAGCGCCTACTTGAGCACTCATACTGAACATAATTACAGAATGTGTGGTCTGCATGCCAACGTCCTCAAAGCACCTGTTGCATCATGAGTGAAATGTGTGGCTCGCGTGACTTTGGCTCAAAACTAAATTTTCCCAGCCCGAACATGAATCCCATTTCCAGTGATGACAGGTGTAATGTTTTGTGATTATGGAGTTTTTATTCCAAACAAAAGAAAAAATAAACCCGAGAGCGTGGGAGGACTGAAAAGCCTTTGCTCTGAGTGAATGAGCCTTAGCAATACATGATTTGGGTGAAACATAAAGCTAATGACACATCAGGGACGCAGGGGTGTGGCTATATCCTTTATGCGTCAGCCGGGAGGTCGCCCCACCCTGCCTATACCTTCAGGGTGAAAGGAAATCTCTTTCCTATATACAGTACGCCTAACTTTTCCTCTCTTTGCCGTTATGGACTCACCGGTTAATGAGCTATGAGGCCTGAGTCACGCAGACAGAAATGTCAGACCATGATGTGATCAAATGTGTTGCGTAACCGGAAATGTATTGCTCTATAAAAATGTAACTTTCTCAGTTTTTATTGTTTTTTTCATGCCAGAGTACTATTACAAAAGCTCTGTTTTCATTGCCCCTGGCTGTTCCCCGTCTAGAGATTAGTTTACGTTGGCTGGGATGGTCTATTGTTCAGGCTCGTCTTATTCAATAAAGAGAGAGAGAGAGAGAGAGAGAGAGAGAGAGAGAGAGAGTGGTGGAAGAGGTATTCAGATCCTTTACTTAAAGGTGCAGTGTGTAGAATCTGACGACATCTAGTGGTGACGCTGCAGACTGAGACTTCTCCCGTGTGCCAGGCGTGTCAGAGAACTACGGTGGCTGACGCAAAAAACGCAAATGGCCCCATCTAGAGCTAGTGTTTGTTTTGTTCGTTCTTGGCTATGAAAACACAACGATTTGTATTTTCAGGTGATTGTGTGATTGAACATTGTGTTTGGTGCCTTGATGCATCAAACACCCCTCCAGACACCTCAGACACTGGCTGTGTAACATTTGTTCAAAACACCGGCCTGCGTGAATCCTGGTGCACTGCAGGGAACTGATTATTCCAAAAATGATTTAACGACTCTGTTGGTAGTCTGCTACAACGTTCAACATTTCCTGTGTAAGACGTATGATTGGTAAAAAATTGAGAAAAAAAAAAAGCCAAACAGTTCAAATTTCATAAATATTTATTACATATCAATGAACAGAATCGACTACTTTCACAGCAGTGGTCTACAGCACTTGTTTAAAATAATTGCTCAAATAATAATCATAATAATAATAATAATAATATAGTTCAGTTTCATTTGAGGCCACATTTGATACACAAACATTTACAAGTAGTACTTGGCATTAAAAACGATGGCGATACAATATTTTAAGACACTTGGTGTTTTTTTTGTTAATTTTTCTTTCATTTTGATATCACAGAGAGGTTCAGCAACAGTCTAAACAGTAAATATAGATTCAAATACAAAAAAAAACAAACCAAACCAAAAAAAAAAAACAGTGAAAATGCCAAGGGGAGGTAGGAACAGAGAGTACTTGACAGAAATACAGGAGAAAGAGGAACATCAGAAGTGGGAGAAGCAGTGTCACAGACTGTAACTGCCAGGCGTCCCCCAGTCACCCACACTCATTCAGAGTAATAAACACTAAAGTAGAGTTCCTTTGTAAAAAGCCCAATCCCCGTTCTTCTTCTTCCCGTTTTAGTTTTTCTGAGTTGTGTTGGAGGACTTCATACTGAGACAGGCAGCAGGAGAACAGAGGACAGGCGTGAGGGGGAAAGAGGAAGAGGCCCATGCGAGATCTGAAGGCTGCTGTGTTGTGAAACCACCACATAGAGGCGCTCTCATACCTACATAAGCATAGTCAGAACCACTGCTCCCAGTTTGTTGCCCTACCTACCTACCAGTGGATCCTTAAAGCTTTCTCTTTTGGTTTTACCGTCTAGAGTTCATGTCACTGTTTCCAGCATTCATACTGACTCACAGGACTGATGCAACTTCCTCAATTCTCAGTACAACGACAAAGTATATTTATACTATACTAGAGAATGCTATTTCTGAAGAAACTCTGGTGCGATTGCTGGCTGCCGAAAAGCTAACACTGAGCTGTATTGCTTCACGTATCAGCTTAACAGCATTGCTTGAAGAGCTGGAAGCTGGACTGTATTGCTTGATGGATGGCTGGGAGCTCCGCTGGCTTAACTTTATACGGAGGAGCAGCTGAACGGAGCATGATGAGCTGTATTAGTAGGAGAGGGATAAAGGGTGCAAAATATAGTGTAACTAATGAAAGGTGTTGAAATGTTAGTGTATGGAGAAGGAGTTGAGGTGTCTTAATAAGGGAAAAACAGTTGATGTCTAAAGGTCCTGACACACCAAGCTGACGGTCAGCCGTCGGAAAGTTTGGACCTAGTTTTTTCGGCGAGTTTTTTGGGCCGATCGTCGGCGAGAGAAATCACCCTGATTGACAGTTCAGCTTAAACGAATCAGTGCACAAGAAGAGAAACGGAAGCGAGGAAAGCAAGCCAACGCTTAAAGACAAGAGGACACACACAGAGAAGGCTCTTCTCATTTGTCATCTTCATCTCATCCGATCATTCCAACACACGGATATTTTCACAGCGACATGAACATCTGGAATGAATGCCGCTTTGTTTCATCTATGTATCATAACAACGGCTTGTATATCCGCAGTCCCCAAGTGTTCTGGTTTCCCTTTTTGAATGACGGATACAGACTAGCGCCGCCTGCTGGTGTGGAAAGTTAGTTCTTCTCACGCAGGCGCAGAACGCACGTGGTAGTTGGCCGTCGGCTGTAGTCTTTGCGATGTGTTTGAGTGTTTGGCCAAGACAAGACTTTGTCGCCGCTAGTTCTTTGCTGTCGACTTGGTGTGTCCCCAGCTTTAGATAGTTAGATTATTTGAAAAAGGACCAACTTCCCTTTGTTTTGGTGAAAAAGTAGTGTAGTGTGGGGGAAATTACCTTACAAAAAAATCGAAATATTTTGGAATAAATGAAAAAATAAAAACACTAAAAGGAATTCTGAAAAGTTCCTCAATGAGCTGAACATTTTGAAGTTCGAACAAAGTTTCTGCGTTGACTGGTGTTGAAGTAGTGAGGTGCCAAAAACGAGGAAGAATACTTCTGACTACTGTCAAAAGAGTAGTTTTCTGGACGGAACTTTCTGCTTCAGACACATCTCTTCTGAGTCTTCCCACTTTATGGAAATGCAAAACTAAATTGCTGGTGTACCCCTTTGAGTTCACCCTATTACAGGATTGGTTTTCAAATTTACATAATAATCACAAAAGTCAGGATGTCAGAGACAAACTGGAACAAGTGGGAATAAAACGTTCAGCCAGTTCACATTTGGTTATCAGTGCCAAGAACTGCTGTCAAAAACCTGTAAGTTAATTGATCAGTAAATGAAACTACTAAGACATGTATAGCCGTTTGTCAATGAACACATGGGATGCCATGGGAATAAAAGGAAATTGGAGTGTCACCGGTGTCCCGTAAATTAGCTCACAATTCATAGCTGCACTCTTGCACCAGGTGCCCCGGCTGTAAATCAGAGTATTACTAGACATCTGAAATGAAAACCAGCAAGACGTTTTCGCTCGGTACGGAATCCCTAAATGCTAGTTTTAGTTAGTTTTCATGGACAGTTATTTTACTCTTGGTATTCATTTTTGTCAGGTGAAGGCAGCAATTCCGCAAAGGTACAACTATCTAGATTCAGTATGTTTACTGTTTTGTATTTGAAATGGATTATTGTACAATATAAGCAATTTATATGTTTTAAATTGTTACATTGTTCCAATAATTGGGAGCACTTCAAAATGCATTACCTTTCTGCATCTTCCACATGCAGAAAAAGACTTTATTTTAGTGTGATTAGTGGTCAAGATAGTTTTAGCTTTTTACGTTTTGATCAAATTCTGCTTTTATCATTTCAGTTTTTGACAATATACTTTATTTTAAAGGTTATATTGATAGCATCTTTTCTGTAGACGAATCATTTAAAAAAAAAAAAAAATAAGGTTCCAAATGAAAGTATGGCATTTTCCTAAAAAAAAAAATATATATATATTATGACTGTTTTGGTGGGTCCAAAATTAATGTTTTGTTTATATCCGTGGAAGATATCTGACATTTGGTTCTCACTTTTAACAAAGCTTGTGAGCCAATATCATAACAGTGTTGGTATCACATGGTATCTCTTTGTCATCGGCGATTGACTTGATCGACTTTTACTCTACCATGAAAGAGTCATCACCTGACATGACCATCTGTCTGCGTCTCACTCCACTTACACTCGTACATTGAACTGGCAACCACTTGTTTTGAAGTAAATGCAATTGAATGGGGGAGGGAGAATACGACATATAGTGGCTGAATGTTATCAATAGCACCTTTAACTTTAGTTTTAGTGTATAATTTGTAGTTTGTTCTATAATTCCTTTTCTGTACCATTGTACCTCGGGCCATCACACATGCCAGTCTAGTAAAACATCCACACTTCTCAGGTCGTGGTTTACTTTATGCTGCTATGTTTGGTATGACGTCGCGGACCTCATGGTTTCCAAAGAAAGCGATTATTTTTGCGCAGAAGTCACAACACAAAGGCAAGGACATGCAGATTGAAGTATGTCTCATTCTTGTGGGGTAAAATGTTGAGTGCATGTGACTTTGAGAGCGTGCCTCAAGTCAGTGAATTTATCCAAACTGATGGGAGTTGTGAGACACCATAGTAATCTAATGAGGACTACAATCATGGCTGCTACTGTCAGACACCAGAATATGGTGGCTGTTAGAGGTGTAGTTCAGTGGAGAATGCTGGGAAATGGCACTTGTGGGAGACTTTGCCTCCAGCCCTGTCTACCTGTATACTGTGAATAAGGAGAGGAATAAGGACTAATATGTGCAGAGAGCATAAAACATCATACTTTTACTAAATATGGGAATAAAATGGATTTTTATAATATATCTATAAATATGCATCACAGGCATACATGCCTGTCGCTGTGTATGCATTTCCATGTATAAACAGATGTACACATACATATGCATATCATACAACATTTGAAAGTGGATCAGAAATAATCACATAATATACAACACATATTAAGCTCTAGCAACTTCAGAGGGCATTGTGAATGCAAGAGATTTTTGTCGTGCCTCGGTGCGCAGATTTACATTCAGTTTGTGGTTTGGGATCAAACCGTTATCTCAAGGCTGTTGCAGAACTCTGAATAAACCACGGCATCTTACACAACCTCACTGCCTCTTTGGGTTATTTGCTGCGGGGGCAACACAAACACCCAACACGCAGTGGCTGAGGGACCGCTCGCGAAAAACAAACGCACACAGACGCGTCTTCTAACTCCCACTGCACCCATCTCGTCCGATGAATGGGGAGACCCAAGATACAGGGATAGAAACAACAACAAAAACAAGAAAAAAGGAATTCCAACAAACAACAAATTAAAAGCAAACCAACCAAAAACAAGAAAATAATGGTGACAGTACGGGAATGGGTGGGCAGAGAAGTGCACGGTGGGATTGTCTTCACTTTAGGTCCAGGACATCTTCTTCGAAGGATGTGGAGAGGGCGAACGCGCTGGCGAGAGGCGGGCTCTCCGCACGCAGCACCACCTTCTCTGGCTCGGCCTCCGAACCGGACGAACAATGCAGCTGGACGTCCAGGTCTGCTTCAGCAGACTCGGAATCTAACCTGTTGTTGCACAGAAACATATGACTCGAGCTCTTATCACGTTATGCAACTGTTACACCAAATTCCCACCAGGCAGCGGATAAATAGCAGCAATAATTACTGTTTTCTGCGGCCCGGGAGGCGTATTCATGTGTTTTAGGCGGGAAGAAACAACTATTGTCTATGTAAAGATATAAAGATAGAGTAATGTCTACCTGAGCAGAGAATGAAGTCACTCTCCCTCTGTGTGTGTTGTAATCAGAGTTTCTGGCTGCCCTAGTTCAACTTTTCCCAACTTTTGTTTGGCCACATTTCGCTGCTGCTCTGGTGTGAATTCAACATAATGTAAACTTAAATGTACAATGTTGCTGCTGTAATCTGTCACCTGTCGCTGTTTGTTGACGTCAGTGCTCGTGCTTTGGGGTCTTCCTCTGTGTTCTTCTTGCTCATCTT
This sequence comes from Sebastiscus tertius, assembly GCA_916701665.1. Classification (NCBI taxonomy): domain Eukaryota; kingdom Metazoa; phylum Chordata; class Actinopteri; order Perciformes; family Sebastidae; genus Sebastiscus; species Sebastiscus tertius. The sequence continues at coordinate 125,957 of CAKAOH010022758.1, read as the reverse complement.
CCTCTGTTTGACCGTTCCACTGTCTGACTTCCCACTTGGTTCCTCTGTCAAGCCTTCGTTGGTTTGAGGTAACAGAAAAATATACATGTTAAAGGAATAGTTTGACATTTGCTTTCTTGACAAGAGTTAGATGAGAAGATCAATACCACACTCATATCTGTCTCTTCAGGCTACAACTAGCAGCCGGTTAGCTTAGCTTAGCGTAAAGTCTGGAAGCAGATAGAAACAACTTGCCTTCCAAAGGCAACAAATCTAGCATCTAGCATCTGGCATCTCTAAAACTCAATAATTAACACATTATATCTATATCTATATATCTATTTTAATATGTAAAAGACAAAGCATAAAAACAACAATTTATTTTTGAATCATTTCTCATCCCGGTTTCACAGGAAGGCGTAAAAATACAATGACATTACAAGGACATTCCACATGTCAGGCTTTTTGTCTGTCATTTGTACGCCATGCAACAAAACTACAGTAACATCCACAGTTAGGTTTAGGCAACAAAACCACTTAGTTAGGTTTAGGAAGCACATAGTTGGGCTTAAAATAAGTATGTAAACTAAGTAAAATATATACAGAAACAACGTCACAAGTACAGAAAACATGATAAGCGTCACTAAAAACATGTGAAAAACTACTACTATATTGCTTATTTATCGTTTACCGAGCAGCTCCTTCCGTGTGCGACTGGCTATCTCTTTAATCTCCATGCGGGACAGGGAAAGCGAGTGCGTAGCGGAGATGAGGGGCGTCGAGGGCACCATGGCGGGGGCCGGCGTCGTCAGCACCTTGTTGACCAGAGGGGACTTGAGGGGTCTTTCGATGCTGCGGCCCACCAAGTTACACAGAGGGATCTTGAACATGTGCTTGCATGCTGATTCACCTTGGGAGGAAGAAACCCAGAGGAAGACAAGGATAGAAAAAAGGAGAGAGCAACGGGTAAAGTCAGAAAGAAGGAGGCAGGTGACAAGAGAACACATGAAACGAGGGATAAAAAGAGCAAAGATGGGAATAGAGTGTCGGAAAAGAGAAACATATAAAGAGTGAGAAACATGTGGCAGTTAATGAGATATGTATGAAACTCCTGGCCTGAAGCACTTAAGTGTTTTTGCGTTGTTTCAGCTCACTAGCTACAGAAATGCATTTGTTTTTATAGCATACTGTATGTTTTTAGACTTTCTGTCATTGTCAATGTATTGCATTTGTTATTACTGTTGCATGGCATGTGAACTGGTCATTTCCTGTGTTTAAAAAAACTCCTTGAATGCACCATTAGAGAAGGTTTTTCTAAAACAGATACACAAAATAAAAGTGTTTTATTGTGATGGATAACTAACCTCAAGCAAGTTTCAAGCCTCTGCTAGTCGGTTTTCATAGCACAGTAAAAATTAATGGGAAACAACGGCTGCCTAGAATGTAAGAAATCTAAAACCTAAAATATGCAAAATGATCTTTCTTTTTGTGACTTTGAGTCTGGAAGTTGACGAGCTGATACGACAACAGCAAACCTCCGTATTCAAATGAAGACACTCTTAAGTGATTAATAGTCCTATTTACTGAAACAGCATGCAATCTTAAAATTAATCATCCTTACTACAGAGAGCTAATGTGATATAACTGTTAGCCATTTATAGCAGACTATCTATTATTCAGCAGGGACTATAAACGTTTAAAGTCTGTTCGGGACACATTAAATGGATGTTTGGAGTTTTTCAAATGGCACAAACTGCAGCGTGCCAACCTGCAGTGCCCGACTGTGCCATCAGGGAGCAGTATTGCAGTTCGGTAGCCTTACTCTGGCTCCATTGAAGGCAGTTCTGATAGTAACATGGATGAGACTGAATCAATGTGGAGGCACAAAGAGGACGGTCTCATCTGAAATGTCAGCGGGTGAGAGGTGAATAAAAGAGCCACGGAGAAAAATAGAGGGGTCACTGCTGATGTCTGACAGGTACACTGTGTTAGTGTTGTTACAGATCCTCTCTCTTGTACCTGCGTTGTCATACAGCGAATATGGCAATAAACCAAAAATGCAGGGAAAGCATGCAGTTATTTGGAATATATAATCACAGAGATCAATATATCCCACATGCGTTTCTGGACCGGGGGGAAGAGTCACACTGCATCTCACTGGCAAATGAATTCAATAGAAATATTGGTGCACTAATTGAAGTTCTCCACAGCAGAGAGATGTTTTGCTGCAGGTCTTTGGCGTTGTGTTTTAAGCCAGTGGAGGGAGGTGGCGGCTAGCAGCCACATCAGTAACAGCATCTTGTTCACATTACTGATGCGATTACATCAGATGAAACCCTCCCCAAGGAGCAGATACGGCAGGCTCGCAGGCAGTTAGAGGATGGGATTTTTGTCAGCACCCCTTTCCACCTCTCTCTTCCCCCCCATCTTCAGCCTCCCTCACCCCCAGATTGTGGCACCGCTGTTTGGACTACCACTTTGGATCGAAGAGAGGGCTGACAAAAGTCTCCATGGCGACAGTGCAATCTGTAAATCATGCTGCGGCAGACGTGTCTTCTCCTTCCCCTCTTTCCCTTTTTCTCCCTCCTTCTCTCCCAAGCTTGTACACAACCCCTCCCTTTTCTCTCATGCATACCTTTTCTGCATCTCACCCCCCCCTCCCTCCTCCCTCTTCCCCCTGTAATTTAAAAAACCCTCCTTCTTGATCGACGTTATCTCCTCTTCCTCCACTTTTTTTTACTTTGCACTCTATCACCTTTTTCCCCCCCTTCGCACTAATGCTTTAATTAGTAAAGACAGAATAGGGGGATGGGGAAGACATAATGTTCACTTAACATTCAACCAACGTTCAAGTCAACATGCCGCCTCGGAGCAGACAGGGTGGTACACTCTGGGAGCATGTGCATGTTAGTGGGGCAGCATTATGAGCATGAACTGGAGTTGTGGGAGAATCCCGCAGTACCTTCGGCATCCTTAGACATGTACAGGGAAAGCTTGGTACCATAGGGGATCCGTATAGAATCTGAACCAGGGATGAAGAAGAGGGTTACACAAACCGAACACACACAGTAACATACATTAAGGCCCACCCACACACACACACACACACACACACCGACACACAGCAGGTTCTCTGTTAGGTGTACGACTCCCAGTGATGCAGAATCATATGCATAACCAGCTAAAACAGGAAAGAAAATTAGAGTCCCTTTGAGAGAGATGATTACGCGAACCAGCCTAAAAGCATAAAGCCCGTCCTCGGCTAATTGCTGCAGCGACAGTCAAACCTTCCTCCCTGTTAGCCTTAATGGGACCTGTAAATACCCCGCTCCCGTCAGGAAAAGCAGAGAAGAGCTGCCTTGATAGTGCACACAACCAACCAGGACATTTCAATAACTGTTTGCCTCAAGCCTCGTCCGTCCCTGCAGCCGTCATGCATCCGAGGATGTCTTTGTGTCCCTTTTAAAGTCTAATGAACAACGTGTCATTGCCATGATCCATCAGTCTGAATGACAAACCTGTATGTCATTAACGACAGCTGTGCATGACAAATATGCCCCTTTTTGAGACAGTTGTATCAATGTGGAAGAGGTCAGCCGTGGGGGAGTAGGGGGAGAGCGGAGGTGGGGGACACTCCGAATGGTCAAATCCACAATAAAAGACAGAGGAGGAAGGGTTGGAGGGTGGGAGGGAGGGGCTCGTATTGATCCTCAATCATCCTTGAAAGCATTCTCTTCCTCCGAGGACACTTATTGTGTGCTTTGAATGGTGGTGATGGTGGGAGGTATGTAGGTGATTAGTCTGTTCCTCTTTCTGTAATTTGTGGTTTGGAAGAATAAAAGGGAATGTTTCAGCCCTTTAACTACAAATTACATTTACATAACCGCCAACTGTTTTCCATATCGTTCATTTCTAGATTGAGTTCCTACCTGTGTTGCAACAATAGGGCTGCATTCATTTCACCGTTGTATGAAAATCAATTTGCAAGGGAGTCGATCACAGTATAGACGACAGCCGTGTTTCCATTCAGTTGTCAAGAGAACTTTTGAAATGGGAATTAGGCCATTTGCGTCAACTGGTTTGGAGCGAATAAACTCTGCTAGTTTGGTCAGAAGTTGGCGCTGTCGGCTATACGCATGGCTGTAATCCGCCAGTAAACAGAGTAGAAGAAGACGTTCTGACAATCTACAAGAGAAAAAAGGAGAGCGGTCTTCAGGAATTTGTTTTAATTGTTCTTCCATGTCAGCTAGTATTGGTCATGTTTCATGCTGTCCGGAGACGAAGACGAGCATTTATACGTTATGGGAATATTCGAGAAGACACCGACAGCAGAAACTGCTAGTCAGTCATGTGAGTTAAATGTTCACTACGTCAGAATTTATTTGGCAAAGGCAAAAAAACACCTCAAGTGTAAACACTTTTTTCCCCCAATTGAGGCAGTTTTATCAAATTTTGCTGTTTCCATACAGCTTTTCTAATGCGATGCTTCAAAATGAGCATAAAAATATGTGAACGGAAACACGGCTAGTGTGTTGCCTTGATGTTTGTGGACGTTATGTTATCGTTGCATTAAACTTGGGTTATATGGATGACTGTTTTGAAAATCAGTGTCGTGGATGCTCCAAAATCTGAGCGATCCTTTAAAGAATAAGTGGTGATATTCTATATTTTCTTATTATCAACAAATCCCATAAAAAGACCAAAACCAACAATTAATTGATGTCTTGCCTGTTTAACTAAAGCCTGATATCTTCATCCTCTGTGCCATAGATCACATCACTAAACCACAATGTTCCTTTATTACCATGAACATGGCTACTGTTTATTTGGAGTCAGTCCCACATACACTGTCCTGCTGCAACATATGTATTACTACGCCGCTGAAAATAGTCCCCAACAACTGCACTACTTACTGCTGTTTGAGAAATATTTGCGAAAAACTACAGTACCCAGCTGTTTCAGGAAACTTTTTTTAAAAATCTTACTATATGAGGTTGGGACTGACGCCACAGACTAGTAGTAGAGTAACTAGATAGAAAGTATTGAGAGATTCTTGGTTTTGGTCTTTTAATTGGATTTAATAGGTTTCTCCATCTCGTTTTTTTTTCTCTGTGCTTTTCTCCCTGGATATTTTTTTTATTTAATTATACCTTTGATTGTTTCTTATCTAGCCATGAATATTTAATGTAAGAAATATATACAATATATATTCATAAGCCAAGTTTTCAGGGGACTTTGAAGTAAATGCAAGTTGATTTTCATCTGGCGATTAATCTGAAATCTGTTGAAAATGATCAGCTGTAATGTTAAGTTAACTAGATTTGTAGGTAAAACTATCAGTAGGGTTGTTTAAGTTATGGAAAGGAGACTTTATGAAGATCTGGATCTTTCCCAGTGTCACTCTGAGTAGCGCCAACAATGAGCACAATTTCACATTTGTCATAAGACTAAATTATGTCTCTATTGTACAGTGAGAAAGGATGAGCTGATAATGATGGGGTGGATGAATGCAATTAAATATCTTGCCCTAAAAAAACGACACGATTCAACTGTGACAAAGAGGGAGAAAAGGCTGCCGAGACAAGTTTATGTAAATTGCTCTCGAGCTCCAGACTACACACAGCAGCGTCCAAAGTCAAACAGGTCTGCAGGCAACGTTGACATTTGAAATACCGAAGCTACTACTATCAACATCCTCTGGCGCTTTTGCTGTGCGGGTCCTTACCGTCACCGAGCGGCGAAGGGAACACGGGCATCTCGTAGCCGGTGGGCGTCTGCGGGGAACTCTGGGAACTGGTGTCTCTCGAACTGCAGTTGGAGGCCGAGCTCACCGGAGCAGAGGAAACGAAATAGATGTCCGACTGTGGGCGGAAAAACAGAAGGACGCAGAGATGAAATAAGGTCAATGCAGAGACACGGAGAAGATGTAAACATGTCAGGAGATATTAAGCTGAGTTGGAAGGTGAAACATAAAGAAAAAATAAAAAAAAAACAAGGAGGATAGAGGAGGAAAAAGTATTTGTTTTATGCCATGTGCATTGTGGTCTTTTTAAAATTATCTATGTGTATGAATTATGAGTGTATTATTGATTTGTAACCATGCAGATTGTCAGCCATATTTCCCACCAGGCTAATAAAGATTGATTGAAATGAGAGAGAGAGAGAGAGAGAGACAGAGAGAGAGCTGAGACAGCTCCTTCTACAATACAGAGTGAAGTCTTCTAAAACTGAAAACACTCACAAGCTAAAAGGACTGCTTTAGTGTGTTGTAGGTACACACACACAGTGCATTTCCACTACCTGAACACCTGATTTACATACATAAAACAATGAAATATTGTACATTGCTGACAAAAGCAAGACATGGACATGATATTGTGTTAGCTGTCAATCATACTGACCCGTGAAGCAGCCAACTGTAGCTCTGGGACCACTGCTGTGTACACAAGGTTGCCATTGACCACCAGTCGAATCTCGATGGAGTCCGTCGTGAAGGCCAGGATGTAAGGAAATGCACAAACTGCAAAGACAACGTGAACATAACGATAAAACCAGAGGCAAATGATCAACGGGGGAGAGGGAGGCACGATATCTACCCGACTCCCACAATACAAGACATTTAATAGTTCCACCCAGAATGGCATTTTGAAATGCCACCATTAGCCGATGAGACACAACAATCAGACTGAGCATCTCTCGTGTAGGAGCTCTGGACACGTCCCCTCTCCTCTGTTTGATGTGAAATGTACGACAAGGTGAGAGCGAACTGCGGAACGGCGTCGACGAGTGAAAGAAGATTCTGTAAAACCCTCAAACAAACTGACAGTCTGACAGTTAAAGAGCTTGGACATGATCAAGCAATTATGGTTTAACAATAAGCTCTGGTTGAATGGACTGAGTGAAAGTACCAAGACTGAATAATGGAAGTGATATGTTGAAGTTCTGTTCAGTTTTTTTGTTACATTTTGTCTGTGAGTCTCAAACAGTTGCCTATTTACACAACCAGCAGATACGGAGCAACATTAGGATTCACTTAGAGTCCAATATTCACTCTCCTTTTGCAGCCTGTTCACCCGAAAATGAATACGTATGATAACACGCAAGGCCTTTAGCGTGCGATAAGAACGCCTTTGCTGCTTTTGACGTGTCGTTTGTACGCCATGTAGTCTGTACTGACTGCAATGTAAACACACCCGCGTATATATGCTACGCTCAGAGGGAGTGATGTAGAATAAAAAGCAAGAAAGACTGCTGATGGCAGGTGGGTGGGGAGGTGGATGGGTCCAACAAATACATGGCTTTCAACCAGGAGAGGTATTTTGTTTTGTAAATTATGTTAGTGACATTTGTCACGTGTTTTTCGTATTGATGTTGTGTTGTTTCTGTACATATTAATTTACATTTTAAGGCCAACTGTGATGTTTTTCCTAAACCTAGCTGCGGACGCTACCGTAGTTTTGTTGTGTACCGTACAAATGACACGTGAAAAGCCTAAAACAGGATGGTTTGCGCACTTCTCAGTTCATAAGATTATTCTTTTTGCAGAGAGGCAATCCAGCCTGAAAAGACTTTGTAGGTTTGTAGGAAACAAGCAAACCGTCTCAACTTTCTGGTCCAGCAAACATAATACAGGACTAACTGGAAAATTTGAAGGGGTGTACCGAATAGTTTGAAGCTTCATTCATAACGTTGACATTCAAATTATTATTATTAATACCTTACAGAACCATTGCATGCAAAGTCCACCTGCCACCTTCTCTTTCCCTCCTCTCTCTCTCTCTCTAAACTTAAAATCCGGTAACACTAACGCGCCAAATGATTCGAGTCCTTGGATGATGACAGCGTTTTCACAGCTGGAAGGCAGAACTCTCTTATTTGGTATTGAGGTTATCCAAAAAGTTATGGAAAGCAATCAGATTACATTACTTTTATATTGTGATACTTGGATTGGGTTACCTGATTACATTTTTTAACAGGTAATTAGTAAAAAAAATATTGATTAGAGTAGCTTAACTGAGGCTTTCAAACTGAGGCTCTTCGATTTTTGTTTGTTGTATTGCTCAGGACACTTTGTTACTGCTTGTTTCAGTGTGTGTGTGTGTGTGTGTGTGTGTTGTGAGAAAGGAGGGCAGCAGCATGTTGTTATCAACTGGGTCAGGGTTGCAGGTTCAGCACCAATTGTATTTGCTTTTCATCACCTTCTGCATTCACAAAAAACGCACATGAACAGGCACACAGACAGATGTACACAAAATAATCACAGTGGGCTACACAGGGTGTTTCCATGGCGACAGCAAGCTCCGGCCAGGCCAGCAGCAGCATGGGCCGGGTGGGGCCCCGAGCATCGTTGCCGTGGTAACCTACCAATAGCATTCGGCATCTGGTTCCAGCTGAAGTGGAAATCGGAGGTGTTGGACTGGATCATCGGTGTGGAGCCGTTGAACGGACAAACTTTCTTATAGTAGCAAATATCTGTAAAGAGGCACAGAGCGTCAAATTAAATTATTTACTTTCTTCTCACTCTTTGTTTTATTGTAACTCAGAGAAATTTGAGAGTTATTAAATGTCCTGTATTATCCAGACATTAAAAAAAGTAGGTGGCTACATTTTCAAAATCCATCTCTGCCTCTTAATATTCTGGAGCAGTCTGTGCTCTGATTTTTATTCCAGAAATGTGCAGCGGCAGAGGAAAAACATTAAGGCTCAGCTTTGACAACAGAGACAGAGACCTGAATCAAATAACATTTGAAATATTCAGAGTTAAAGGAGGACTCACAGTTGTAACACAGCAGCAGACCCGCCTCCCCGTCTTCATACACATCAATGGCTGCTACAAAATTTACCTGCAGGCAGAGACGAGTCAGTTCAGGGGGAGTCACTTCAACGAGATCCAAAGGTCAAGTATGAGATACCGATTTTGACAAATAATGCCAGGTCACATAGCCTCAAGGTACTGGGTAACCATCCAGGCAATATAAAAGATATATTTCTGCAACAGTTGTTTACTCTTTCAAAGGAGAAATGGTTAAGGGTGGTTTATTAGAACAGCTGTTCATCCTCCAGCCGACTCATTCGCTCCCCAGCTGGTGGCTGTGAATGACAACATGTTGATTCACACAAGCAGCCTGTTATTCGGCAGGTAAATAAAGCCTCTAAATGAAGGTCTCAGTCCAGAAAACCATTAGGGTTTGCAGGTGTGTAAGTTTGTGCGTATGGAGGATGGAACCTGCCAAAATCAAAAATAAATATATAAATAAATGACTCGATAAATAAATAAATGTCATTAAATGTAGCAAAAATAATATTAAAAATAAATCCATTAATTAATTGCTAAAATGTGACATAAATTCCAGTTTTAATTTGCTTATTTATGAAATGAGATTTCCTTTATTTATTTATTCTCCTGTTTAATTGTTCCCTTTTATTTATTTATGTATTTAGGACGAGACCGGCGGTGGGTAAATAAATAAATGCTTTTAAAAATAAATATAAAATAAATAAAAAATAAATGCAAAAAATAATAAATAAATACAAATACTTATTAATTAATTAATTTATTAAAATAAATACATAAAGAAATAAATAAAAGGGAAAATTAAACAGAAGAGTAGATAAATAAGGGAATTAATACAAAGATAAATAAAAACAGAAATATAAATATATGTCACATCTTATCAATGCATTAATGGCTACATTTATTTTGAATATTATTTTGCTACATTTAATGACATATTTATTTATTTATTAAGTCATATGTTTATTCCCAGATTTGTTTTTGATTTTGTCACGTTCCGGCCTCCATAAATGCGTGTGTTTCCTCACCCTGTTGGCGTCTACATGATGTAGCCGGTAGGCATCGCCAGTGCTCTCATTGATCAGGTCAAACTGATGTTTATAGGCCACGCAGATCATATTGTCATTTTCCCCAGTCGGCCCGTCCACCAGAGCCATCACCACCGGCGGGTCACACAGACAGATCTCCTAAAAGGTGGATGGTACACACAAACACGCACAGATTGGTTTAATTACGTTAAAAAGACTTGTAAGTTGGTCTGTATATAATATTTGAACAGCTTTATAAAAGGGTTTTTCAAAGTTTGACCATATCTCTACATCTCCCCATGCTGATTAAAGCCTCAGTAATGTAAAATATACAGAATATACAGTATATAGTACAACATGAAAAAGGGTAATAATGCTCTCTTATCACTCTTATTATTACACTATTCATTTTCTTTGTCTTACTTGTATTTGGTAGATAATAATGCTCTGATGTGAAGTGTTGGGCTACGACTTGAGTCACGTTTAAAAGCACCATTAAAAGTATTCACTTTGCTACTGAAGAAAACTTTAAAATGTCATGATTCTCAGGCAAGTTTGGGGTTATATGGAGCATTATTTTTCTGATTTCTAAGCAGACTTATTTGCTATGGACATTGGAGATAATGATATCCTCAGAAAAGTGTAAGTCACACTGAATCTAAAAATATGTGTATCATGTCTGTGTGCTCAGACTTGCTATAATATAATTTTGACTCAGAGAAGTAGTACATGTAGTAAATTGATGCAAATTGGAGCAATTAAGACACTTTAAAATCCCCCTAACTGCTTTAAAAGGGAATTAAAATCCTATTATCATTTTCATTCATTCACTTATGAATTTTTCCATCCATTTATTCATTTTCTTATCCACTCATGTAGAGTTTGTTGTACCCGTATGTACTGAAACTCCTCCACCGGAGAGTCTGCTCCCGGGGCGACGGCGCTGAAGCCTTCAAAACGTGGATGTTTCCTGGTGATGAGGAGGAGTTTGTTCCTGATGGCTGCTACTATCCTCAGCTCTGAGCCGTGGTGGGTGTTGATAGAGTACAAATGACAGCCTGGGACAAAGAGGAGGAGGAGGAAGAGGAGGAGGAGGAGGAGGAGGGTAGGGGGAAAGCGATAGAGAGACAGACAGTACATTGGACATGTGCTGTGCTGTAGGTGGTGTTCCCTGGCATCATCGCACAGATCAATGCAAGCGCCACAGGCAGCAGCTGGCATGACACCAGCAGCAGGTCAAAGGTCATGTGTTTGCACTACCAAAAGGACGTTCAGAAAGGTCACAACATCCTGCTTTAGGCTGACATGTCTAAGTGCATTAGGAGAGGATCTCTTAATGGCCAGTATGAACGGGAGGAAACATATCAGCTGAATCAAAGTACTTCTGTTCTTTAGTATATTTTTCTTGTTTATTGTATGGATTCATTTGCAGTGTGTTTATTCCTGCACACTTTGTGTCCTTTGTGTCGTACCTTTAGTTTTCTCCAGTTTATTTTCCCGGCTGTCACACTTGCTTCTGACGAGCTGCTTCTCCTCCAGGCCTCTCTTGAGCCCGCTGAGTCTGTACACATAGAGCCGAGCGTCCTTCCCTGGAAACAAAACAAAAGCCGCTTCTGTTTTGCATGAAGGTTACTCTTAATTTGCCATCTCGTTTTTAGCATCCTCCCACGGCCAGACATAGTGGCGTTGTACCGGCAGGAGGATTACTAGAAGGCTCTTCTTAAGGCTCATGGTCTCTCAGAAGCTTAATCAAAGCCCACACACGGTCGTGACAAATGTTTGCGCTGCCATCACATAATCACTATCAAAACCGAGTCAACCCTGTTTGTCAATATTGGTGTAAGCTAATCATCTGCAGGGTAATTAATTACATGCTCTTCTGGTTGAGACAAACATGAGAGGAATACTACAGCTGTTTGTTAATACACAGTGACTTCTTATTTGTGTTTTTTTTTTTTACTTGAAGGTCTGTTCGTTTCCTTTATAGCCCACTCGTCTCTCAGTCAATCCACTCCCGCAGGATAAACAGACACACACACACTCTTTTATATACACACACACACACACAAAAGCTTGACAGGGATTGGTTCTCTATAGGTCAGCTTCCTTAGATCACAGCTAGAGATCAATGTGTTCACTGGGCCAACGGAGGTGGAAAGGGTAAGTATGTACTCAACAACCCAGAGAGAGATGGCAGAGATGAAATAAGAAGGAGGAATGGGAATAATGAGAAAGAAGATGAGCTGTGAACACTGTTGAAATCAAGAATGACAAAGGATGGTTCAGCTGTCTCAGGTGTGCTGCAGGGAAGGGGGATGTGTTGTGGTCTAAGCCTACCTTTGTCAGCCCTGGTGATAAGCAGGTCCTGAGGCTCCAGAACGTGCACCTGCTTCACCACCATGGTTCTGTCAAACACCTGCACCGGGGGCACAGCCTGCGTCTCTGAAAACACAACACATACATCACACATCAATAGGTAAAAATCTGACAAATGTGTCATAACTGATGTTGATAAAAAAAAAAAAATCTCTGTGCAAGAAACAGGAGGATCAGTTGCGTGGAACTCACCAGCGTTGGGCAAAGCTGGATCAGGGCCTGAAACATAGACAACATCATTATCATCATCATCATGTTGGCTGTTGGCCTTGGCATTCTGCTGAGTGCAGTATTGAATGGATATGGATGGGTGGCTTTATTTTAGAGGACATAGGGGGATATCGATTAGGGGATGACCTCACCATCCAGCAGCATGACCCCCGCCGCGTCGGTGGCAGCCAGCAGAGACTGACCCCAAGAGTCGGCACATACGATCTCGTAGGGGAACGTGCTGCAGAACGACTGGGACTCCCATGGCTGCAGCATGCAAGCGCATACAAACATACAGATGCATGTAGATATACACAGAAATATTAGAATTACTGTCCAATATTGTTTTGGAAATATTTCAAATAAGGAATCTGATTTTTTTTCTCCAATTGTTTAAAGAAAATAACATGATTGGATTCAGACAGAGATTAAAATGACTTATTAAGATGAAGATATTGCAATGCAGTGAAATGTATCACCTCTTTTCTGCACAGACCGGTGGTAACAAGGCTGGTTGGAGCATCTCCTCTCACAATGGTCTTCAGCTTCAGAGCCTGGAGACGAAATGTCAAATCAGATATGAGACAACAACAGAGACATCTGTCAATTCGGTATGTTTTGGCTTACAGTGCTGCACGAGGTACTCAGATCCTTTATTTAGTATATGCATCGATACAACAATGTAAAAAATACTCCTGTAAATGTAAAAGTCCTGCATTCAAATTCCTACTTAAGTAAAAGCACATAAATATTATCACTAAAATGTACTTTAAGTTTCATTATATATGACATTATTAGAGTGTTAACACTGATGCAACAATGTGTAAGTAGCATTTTGCTCTTGCAGCTTGTTTTAACTACATTATATACAGTTATTGTCGGTGTTTTAGTCCAGTGGTTCCCAACCTAGGGTTTCCTCGGGCCACCCTCCAAAAGGTCACCTGATAAATCTGTTGTGACATGATTAATGAGGTAGGAAAGAAAAAAATAAATAAATTCTGCTAAATAAATTTATAAATATTGGATAATTTTACCACTTAGGGGCTTGAACAGTGGGCAACCTCTGGGTCTGAAAAGTGAAGCCAATGCAGAAGAGCCTTAAACCTGCATTCTTTCTAACAGCCAGCAGGGGGCGACTCCTCTGGTTGCAAAAAGAAGTCTGATTGTATAGAAGTCTATGAGAAAATGAGCCTACTTCTCACTTGATTTATCACCTCAGTAAACATTGTAAACATGAGTTTATGGTCTCAATCACTAGTTTCAGGTCTACTTCAATACGGCATGATGTTCATTCCGGTCTGGGAGTTGTCCGTGTTTTCCTCTTACAACTTTAACCCTTTCACAGTGTGTTTTCAGTTCATGAAAGTTAATTATAACATTTTGGTCGCCTGAACATGTCATATTCAGCATTCGGTTGTACTTAGCTCCAACCTCTCGTGTCACTTCTGGTTGCAAAAAACCAAGATGGCGACGGCCAAAAACTTCAAAACTGTAGTCTACAAACCAATGGGTGACTACGTCCACTTCTTATATACAGTCTAAGGGCTTGACCAGTTATTTAAATGAAACCATTTGAGATTTAGAGGAGAAATCACTGCTAACAACTCATGGATGTAACAAGGAGCCCCAACTACAAACAGCTTTTCTCTAATTTAAGTAAAAAAGATTGAGTACTGGTGGTTTAATCTTCAACAGTGCGCTGTATTTCATAAGCTTCTCATATGCTTTTTAATGTAACATTTTAATCTGACAAGTAGCTAGTAACTTAATCTATCAGACAAACTTAGCGGAGTAATAGTATTAAGTAGCATAAAATGGAGATACTCAAGTAGAGCACAAGTACCTCAAAGCTGTATTTAAGTATAATCCTAGTAAATGTACTTGTACTGGTATGTTCAACATTTTAAACCAACACAATAAATCAAGTGCTTGATATTTAAATAATGCCTGTACAAGACATTCAAATCATGGAGGCTGCATGGGAATCACGCATATAAATGCAGGACAAGAAGGACAGCAGCGGTCTGAGCTTGCTGAATTATACACCTTGTATTCCATCGCAAATATAACTAGCCTGCCGCTGCTGATTCCTTGTTTCCATGCGTATTTAAGCGCTGAGAACTGTGACAACGGCTCACAGAGGTGGAAAGGATCTGGACAAGCCGACTGGCAACGGTGAAAAAGTGTCACATTAAATCAAAGCTGTAATTGCTTCAAATTTCAAAATAGAATACAGTTTGCACAAACGCTCCAGCAGCAACCATCCGATCAGATTGACAATTTCCAATCCAAGCTGCACAGTCGGGCATTTTCTATTTACATATCTGCATAAACAGGCAATCTGGAGGTAATGAGATCAATACCAACCAACAGAACAATGGTTTGGCAGTGCAGTGGACTTTGCCATCCGTAAGAAAAATATCCATAAAAATACATATTCTAATGATAACATGAAATCATTGTGTATAATGTGCATCACACAACGAGCGGCTATAAAGAGCGAGTCAGTTAAGTTGAGGACAAAAGCCCCGTCTCTACAAAACTGGATAATCAATGACTCGACACGTCTACCTTCCTTTGTTTTCACGCTTTACAGCACAATGAGTCGATGCCTCGGCTTTGTGTTTATGAGCAGAGAGCAACAGGAGCAAGAGAAACGAGGTAGAAAACACAAACGGTGACACCAAGAAGAACAAGGGTTAGTTAGCAAATGAAGATAAAAAACAAAAAGAAACGAGAGAGACAGGAGTACTTTGGCAGCATAAACACGCATCTTAATGAACTGATTCAAAAAAGGTAGCGACTTCGCTAATCTAATTTCTTCCAGCAGTCTGTTTCAGTGTGCGGCACTGATGGAAAATAGAAAAATAATAGACTGAAACCTCTAAACCAGACCTTCTCGAGTTTTAGCACAACATGCTTTCTATTCACAACAGGCCAAAGAACATCTAATATCCCACAAACAACCTGAAATAAATTATTTCCGTAAAGCTAGGGTTCGTCTAGGTTCAGCACCACAGACAGTTATTTACACCCTTTTCTTCTTTGTGCTCTCAGACTTTGTTCCTGTGTAATTATAGTTACATCAGCTCCCAGAACAGAGGTGTAATGATGATTACATCAGCGCGGTAATGACTACAGGACTGTGGCTCAGAGACCTGTTGCTACAGTGTATTATTTCATCCTGACCCTCCTGAAAGTAGGTGTCCAGTTCACTCAGCTGTCTGACAGGATATACAGCTCTTAAATTACTTTATGGTGGTATAAAGACTCACAAATGAGAGAGGCTAGTTTTTAAAGATCTCTGCAGCTTCTGCTACAACCGCAGTTTCTCTATTTGGCTCATCATTGTGTCAAAATTGGAAAAAAATGCACTGGCGCTGGTAGATAAGTGTATGTAAGGTCACTAAAAAGACTATGGACCCTATTTAAACAATCTATAGCGCAAGATTTAAAGTGCATTTAGGGAATGTCAGTGTGTAATATGGGTGCAAAGTAAGGTGCAAGGGGCAAAGGGGTTGTGTTTAGTCTCTTATTTAATCATAAGTGTGTTTTGGGCGTAACAGGAATTAAACCAATCAGAGTGTTATCTCCCATTCCCTTTAAAAGCCAGGTGCGCCGGCATCTGGTGCATTTGATGTTAAAAAGGCAAAT
Source organism: Sebastiscus tertius (assembly GCA_916701665.1). Lineage (NCBI taxonomy): Eukaryota > Metazoa > Chordata > Actinopteri > Perciformes > Sebastidae > Sebastiscus > Sebastiscus tertius. The sequence goes on along the minus strand of CAKAOH010022758.1, from coordinate 109,916 downwards.
TCAGCAAATTGAAAAAGGGAACCATTTCCTGATGAGGAAACAAGCAAAAGTACACGAGCAGATAGATGTATGTGGTGCTTGGCCGGTGGACCCTCTGCCTCCGCCGTCTCCCAATCCTCTGTCCTATCAACAACTCCATTTGACTGCATATGCAGCAAATGCACCGGTAACCTATTTAACCGGTGCAGGTGGCACTGGGGGCAAAAATCATTATATAATGATAGTAAACACTGGGCTAAATATGATAAACATTTATTGATAAATAATGAATTACTTTCCGATTCCAGCTGAGCGGAATCCTCCGGAGCTGCTTAAACCTGCAGTAGGCAGTATATATTTTTGGTATATTTTTGGGCAAAGATTCCATAATAACCTTTCAGCATATTGTAATTCAAGTGTCCTGAGAGATAACTCGACTTCTGCACCTCATCATGGCTCTGTTTTCAGGCTTTAGAAAATCTAGCCCGTGACGGGAGACTTTGACCAATCACAAGTCAATTAATTGAGAGAGTGTTCCTATTGGCTGTGCTCCGGTCATGTGACCAGAACTTGGTGTTCCTTCACCAGATTTCACAAACTTTTTCATTTTACAGCTAAACCGTGCACTACAAGATGATTCTGAAAACATTTGAGATGAGAAATAGGCATTAACGTAACAGAATATTGATTCATATTTGATCAGTGCGGTCTAGTTTGACCGCTTGGTCAGAGTTTGCGAGTGATTGACAGCCGGCTCTTATAGACGGCAGCTGGACAGCAGACCTCAGATCAGCTCTTACTGCTTGTTTTCCTCCGGTCTGTGAAATCTTGCAGATGCTGTTAGGATCACCGGAGGACACAGAGGCACATGATTTTTTTCAGGTTACCAGTTTCATGTACTACTGTCACGATATAGCGACCGTTTTATAAAAATAACTTTTTTTTAATCATATTTGCTGCAATCTCAGCTTTCATGCACGCGCTTTTCTGCTGCTTCATAATAGCAATGCACCAACAAAGCGCCTGACCACACCACATTTTAAGACCAACACGCCCATGGGTGCACACATGGGCACAAGTACATTTGCTACTTGCACGACATGGGCGCTAGGTGTGAAAATGACAACTGTGTTGATCTGAAACTAGATTATCTCAAACTGATAAAGCCTTGTGTGAATTTAAAATGCATTTTTTTTGCACACAAACAAGGATTGAGTCTATAATCTAATCTCTAACTAACTAATCTATAACACTGAGCCTATTCTGAATTTCATGCTGACAAACCAGTTAAATGATACAGAAATGAAATACATACATAGTACATAAAAGTGACATGATTTCTTCTGTTAAAAGATATAAGAATTACGAAAGGTGAATAGGATTTTTTATAAATGTCTGTATAAAATTATATTCCAGAGCAGTTAGATACTATCTTAATGTTAGGTGCTGATATTATGCTGAATTATTCCAATGATCAACATCTGTGTTTACATGTGCATGTGTGTTTAGGTTTCTCACAGTAGGCGTGTTTGTGTTTGTCCATGCACTCTGTTTGTGTGTGTATCCTGGTTTCCATGTGTGTGTACAAGTGGGTGTTTCTGCCTTCTTACTGCAGAGCTCTGGGTGGTTGGTAATACTGCGTTTGTGTGTGTGTGTGTGTTTGCATGTTTATTACTTCCTTACCTGTCCTATTCTGACAAATTCAGCCTGCCGTGCCTCCTCCTTCTTGCGTGCCGACTTTGGAGACTCGGGCAGCACGTCGCTGAAGGACCGCCGGTTTAACATGTTCTGGGGAGAAAAAGGAACCTAAACGTGGAACACCAACGTGCACACAGAGAGGGGAAAAAGAAAGCAGAAAGGGGTCTTAGAGACTGACCCGGGCAGGGGGTGAGAGCAGCAGCAGTGAAACACAGTGAGAACTAAGTTGTGTTAGGAGCAACAGTGAAAGGAGGGGAGAAAAAAACAAAAAAACAAGAGAAATAAGAACAAAAGTGATGTGAGGAGAGAGAGCCCTGCTGAGAAAGTCAGCATTGCAGCAGTATCCAGTCGGCGTGGTGCAGTATGCAGAGGCACACCACACCGAGAGCTGCAGTGGAATACAGCAGAACACAACTCAGCAGTGGCTACAGTCGCTGCCAGCAGCTGAAGTGACAAGGAGGAGACAAAAAAAAAAAGCACGTCCATACAAGAATGACACTAAATTGGTGGTCAGCAGTGCAGCTGTACCTTGTGCAGGTCAGGCATGAGGTCTTGGTAGAGCGAGCGGATCAACATATCAAGGGTCCGCTGACGCTTCTGGGCAAACGTTGGCGTCTCCAGTGTGGCTTTCTCTCCATTGATTACTGCGGGAGATGAAGCAAGATCAGATTAGACAAATATGATTTATTGGTCATATTCTAATGCATTCTCTTTGTTTTATTTTTCTTACATTTGACTAATAAAAAGTCCCTGAATTCTTGGTGATCAGTAAATACAGGCGGAGATGGGAGAGGGGGTCCAAACAGTGGAACACTCTCCTCTGAGAATATCTTCAACCTGCAACAAAGAGCAGATTTGTTTTTTTTTTAAATTCATCCTTTATCTAACCAGAAAGGTCCCATTGAGATACAATATCATTTCTGCCAGGGAGTCAAAATTGGCAGCAAGTAAAAAGTTTCATGATGAGTACCAAACAGGGACAGATAACATCACACTGAAAAACATACCAAAACATAAAAGAATCAAAAGCTAAAATAATCAAGGCAAAATAATGGCACTTAAAAGCAACTACACTAAAAACATTTTTTTTTAAATATTTTTATTAGGGCTGTTAGAGTTAACGCGATAATAACGTGTTAACGCGAATTTGTTTTAATGCCACTAATTTCTTTAACGCATTAACGCAATTTGGGATTTTTAGGTTGCAGCTCAGTTTTAGAGCTGGAGTGAAGATACTGGTATCATATGAAACTAGAAAAAAACCTAATGAATCTATAAAATAGATTCATTAGGTTCAACTTACAAAATATTTTGGTGAGGAAAACCTGCCATGACCATTTTCAAAGGGGTCCCTTGACCTCTGACCTCAAGATACGTGAATGAAAATGGGTTCTATGGGTACCCACGAGTCTCCCCTTTACAGACATGCCCACTTTATGTGAACAGTCCTTTGTTAATGTTTTCAGGAGGGGGGCATGCCAGCGGTTCCACTCACCTTCCCATAAGGCACTAGGCACCTGATCGGACAAATGCTTTCCTTCGTGGCAAATATGGATCAATATACGTTCTTTGCCCGTGGGCTGATGCTCTCAGCTTTCAAATCGGAACCAACACGCGGCTTGTTTGGAAACTTTCTTCTCTTATATCATGAAAATAATTTACTGAAATATGTTTCTGGAAACATTTTATGAATAAGCCATGCAGTAGATGAATCTGTCTTTAATTTGGATCGACAGCTGTTAGTATAAAAGTATCTAGGGAGTTTCCAGAGGCGGTGAGTCGCGCCAGTCTAGCTTCTCGATGCCATAAAGTAGCCTAGACCTCAACTTTATGCAAATAAGGAGTGGCCAACACGACGCCCCGAATTGCGCCGCCACGTTACCAGAATGCATTGCAGGGCTGCTTACATAGACACTGAATGGGAAGCGTGGAAAGAACGGAAGCTGTGGACACGTACCATTACTGGATTTAACATTATAGACATGACCACTGATTCACAAATTCTGACTGTACACGGTCCAGACATACACTCGGTTTTGACCGAGCCTTGTTTAGGTAGAGAAATTCAAAAGGAGTTGTTACACAGTCTGGATTGGAACACCACAAACCACAGCATTAACCAGAGCACTCACCTGTAACTGTCATTCTGGCTATTATACCTAACTAAAGCAAAAATATCTGGAAGTGAAGTAAAGGAAGCATTGATTATATGGGAGACACAATCCACGCATCTTCAGTGTTACAGGGTGATGTGATATCTGTTCATCTTCTGAACACGTCGCTGATTACCACTTCATTTCTCCGACAATCATTGTCCGCGTGAAGGATACGGGTGAAGTGCGATCGGATCATAGACGGTTTGAAGGACGACGATGCGTCATCCCCTTCCTGGAATACTATGGTAACAATGTCATTTCCAATGTGTCTCTTTCTCTCCACCTGCCAGAGAGGACAGACCGAAGAGACACAAGATGAGGACAAAAACGACAACTTCACCTCGGCACTGTGTGATTCATGTGAGACAGGAGTTGCCTTTAAACCTGGATTAATTGATTTTATGGTCACTTAGGGGCAGAGCAGCAAACTGTAAACACAGCATTGATTTATAATCACCTTATAAAGTTGTTGTTAAACGGGTTAGCAGACAATTGCCTATTTAAACATCCAGCGGAGACAGAGCAAAATTAGCATTCATTTGGAGTCGTGGATCTGTGCACCTGATGACTTTAAGTACAATATTCAATCTCCTGTTAGCTCTGTTGGTCTACACCAGAGTTTTCAAATTCTATTTGTTTTTAATTTTGGTAAATTGGCACTATTAAAATTATGCTGAATAACCTATTTTTTAATTTTTCATTTGCAACGTACCCATGGATGCACAGATAACTACCACTGGATTACTTTGATACAGAAGACAACTTAAAAATGTGATAATTCTCAGGCAAGTTCTGGAGTTATAAGAAGCATCTTTTTTCTATGATTTTTAAACATATTTGTGGAAGTTTATTGGTGATGGACCTCAGAGATAATGATATCCTGTGTAAGTGTAAGTCACACTGAATCTAAAAATATGTGCATCATGTTATGACTCCATGGAGTTATGACTGTAAATTGCAGCAATTGGGCGCTAAGTGTTTTAAAGTACATTAATTACCACCTTGAGCTGTTTGTCAGAGCCATAGACTGTATATAAGAAGTGGGTGTAGTCACCGTGACGTCACCTATTGGTTTGTGGACTGCCATTTTGAAGCCTCGAGTTCGGCATTTTGTCCATTGCCATCTTGATTGTTTTTGCAATCAGAAGTGACACGAAAAGGTGGAGCGAATTACAACTGAATAAGACAATTCTAGGCAACCAAAAAAACAATTACAATTAACTTCCATGAACAAAAACACGGACAACTCCCAGACCGGACAACGCAGTGGTAGCAACCTGTCAATCCCAAGGTAGCCACGCCCTAAAGCATCCCCTGCTTTATGCTCTATTTGACTCTAAATGGGACCATAATTTACTAAATGAACATCATGCTGTATTGAAGAAGACTTGAAACTAGTGATTGAGACCATAAACTCATGTTTACAATGTTTACTGAGGTAATAAATCAAGTGAGAAGTAGGTTAATTTTCTCATAGACTTCTATACAATCAGACTTCTTTTTGCAACCAGAGGAGTCGCCCCCTGCTGGCTATTAGAGAGAATGCAGGTTTAAGGCACTTCAGCATTGGCTTCACTTTTCAGAACCAGAAATTGCCCACTGGTCTCAGCCGCTGCTGTTGCTGACCGAACTGATACGCGGGATAAACAAACTTTATTTGGTGTTGGAAAGGTAGCGTGGAGTGGGTTTATCTGAGCTTTTTTTACTGAAACAGCTGCCTGTAGCGTTTAGAAACTACGCCGATAGGAGCGGTGAGAGTGAATCAAAACAGTAAAGTTGTGGACCGTAAAACCAAAATAATGACTTGAAAGTCTGTAAAGCTGAGGGAAACTATATAGTTTTGGTGTGATTATTCTCTGTAGGTTCATCATTATGAGCGACACCTTTCACGTTACTTTATCATTTTACTATGAACATAAAATCTCAATTATAGCAGCTTTAAAGTTAATGAGTCCGCATCACTATGTTGATGAGGTGCTGAGTAAAAAAGGCTGCAATGATGGGGACATAGTGAGTGTGTGTGGAAGAGGGTGTCAGCTCTCAGCACCATAAACACCTTAAGAAGAGATGATAATTTCAACTGTTTGATCACACAACTTCAGAGGCAGCAACATCGAGAACATCTACTGCACTTTATTTTTCCATCTCTAGTTTGCTTTTTTTTATTATATTCTCTTTGCCAACCATCCTCTCCCCATCAATGACAATTTAATATATTTTCTCTTTATTTTTTTCAGCCTGTGATGGCAATGTTTGATGGCTGGTGTGTCCATCCAACACTTTGTTCTTGAGAAAGGCATCTCAACAACTATGACAAGCCAAAATCTACCCTTGTCATACTAATAAACGAATAAACTAATAAAACCTGTGTTAAAATTAGCTGTGGTAAATCATGGTCCCCAGAGGATGAAGCTAGCATCATCTTTTCTAGTGCCACCATCCAGTCATAATTTTCACTTGTGCACGAGAAAATATCAAAACACATTTTGCTGTGAAATTTAATGAGCACATTAATGCTACCCAGAGGATTAATCATTTATATTTTGGACACTGTGAGTCTTCTTTTAGGGCTACAATCAGGCCAACTTTGCACCCAAGCCATTACATTATCTAAGAGATTGCTATGAAATTACCTCCGCACGAATCATTCTCCAAAGAGGATAAATCCTTTTGATTTTAATCAGCCTTTCTTCCAGTATTACCTTCAGGATAAACTGTTTTAGCCCCACTATCAGTCAGGCCATTTACATAGCAAAACTGTCAGAGTGCTTTTCTTTACATTCGACACCTTTTATGGTGAAATTAACACTACGACTTCACCAATTAAGCTCAACTGACTTTACACTGCAGAGGGACTCAGGTGTGAAATACACTCATATTCTTTCCTGTGACTACAGTTTGTGTCTCTCAGGTGGATGGGAGACAAGCGACAGACAGCAGCCACACTCACATGCAGTACGAGCACAGACTGTTCCTTATTATTGACCGCCAGAATGTCTTTTTTTATCTTAAGAAGAAATCCAATTATGTGTCAGATTTGCTAAGCAGCAGCCCTTTTAAATCATACTCACTAGTATTGGCATAACAGAGTGGAGCTCTACAGTAAAGCAATAATGTCCTTTCGTCTCCTTTTTTTCCTATACTGAGCACATTTTGCACAAGTTAGCTGCCATTGTACTGGCTTTCCTATCAGTGCACTGGTAAAGTGGGGTCTTTTTATCAGCTAAATGACAGAAGTGAAATGTAAAGCACAACCAGAGGGGTCCGATCTTTGGGCGTAGTTGGTGGTGAAGGTGAAAGGAGAGTGAAGTATGCAAAAAGTACAGAAAAAGACGGTGACAAGAAAACCGTCTACGTCAGTGTGCAACTTTGGTGTCTGAAAAGTGAAGCCAATGTGGAAATGCCTTAAACTTGCATTCTTTCTAAGAGCCAGCAGGGGGCGACTCCTCTGGTTGCAAAAAGAAGTCTGATTGTATAGAAGTCTATGAGAAAATGAGCCTACTTCTCACTTGATTTATTACCTCAGTAAACATTGTAAACATGAGTTTATGGTCTCAATCGCTAGTTTCAAGTCTTCTTCAATACAGCATGATGTTCATTTAGTAAATTATATTCCCATTTAGAGTCAAATAGACCATAAAGCAGGGGATGCTTTAGGGCGGAGCTACCTTGTGATTGACAGGTCGCTACCACGGCGTGTTTTCGTCGTAGAACTTAAACCCTTTCACAGTGTGTTTTCAGTTCGTGAAAGTTAATTGTAACAATTTGGTCCATATCCATCCAATAGTCGTTGAGACTTTCACTCAAAACCACAAATATCAACCAAATCATGGTGGCGCTAGAGGGAAAGTCAGGGGATCACCAAGATCTATAGGATTCATCCTCGTGTTAATCCATCTATGGGCCATAGTGGTGGACTTGCCACTCCTATGTTGTGGCTAAAAGTAATAACTATATAACAGGAAAAAAATGCACATGCAGACACCCACCTGCTGTTTGTTCTCTTTAGAGTAGGGTAACATGGTGGACACATGGAACATGAGCTCATGGCCCTGATACACTGTGTAGATGGACTTAATTCCTGTAGTGTCATCTGCAGGTGAATGGAGACATAAAGGGAAGACAAAGAGAATTGGAGAAATCCTTTTACTTTGAAATGATGTTAATATAACCCCTTTCAGCAGAGGTGAGCTCTCTTACTCTTGGTGTCTAGCCCTCCACGGTAACCGGCCCATCCCTGCAGCGTAATGGAATCACCCAGCAGAGTGAGAAACTTATCGAAGCTCTCGCTCCCCGTCTCTGAAAGAAACATAAGACTTTTGACCTTGCAGATATCTTTTCATGTATTTCAGTACATTCTGTTGTGATACTGGGATAGTTTTACATTTTGGGGAATACCCATATTCGCTTTCTTGCCGTGAGTTAGATGAGATATGAGACATTATTAGTGAGCTTTAGAGCTGCTGGTTGGCGGATTTTGTTACATTCAGAAACAGGTTAGCTGTTTCCCCGTTTCCAGTCTTTATGCTAAGCTAAACTAACCAGCTGCGGCCTATAACTTCATATTAAAGAGGACCTATTATGCTTATTTTCAGGTGTATTTGGGGTTTCTAATAAAAGATGTTTAGCTTTTGTTTGAGATCGTGCCAAACTAGCCATTATGCAAATGTGTTACTTGGTGACATCACCACGTTACAGAAGAAAAGGCAGTTTAGGAGCAGTGTTTCTGTGGGGGAGAGTAACTCCCTTCAGGTTTGGACTTTGTAACAGACCTTTTACATGCACACACACACTAAAGGAAAGGGGGAAAGCACAAAAGCATAATAGGTCCTCTTTGAATGGACAGATATGAAAATGGTATCGATCTTCTTATCTAACTCATGGGAAGAAAGCGTATTTCCCAAAATGTCAAACTATCCCTTTAATAGGTTATGTACACTGAAAAAGGTTAGAGGGATTTACCATTGCTAAACATCTCGTCATCTGTGAGCTGTCCGTCTTTGGCAAACAGGACGCCAAATTTAAAGTTGACTGAACCCTACAAAATTATAGCTGGGTTAAAATTATGAAATAATTTACAATTCATGTATCCAATATTATTTTCTATTGACATAGAGTGCTGCGATTGTAAGAAATTATTATTTTTATGATATATTATTGTTATAAATGGTCATGTATGTATTAATTATTAATCATCTAATAATAAAATAATATAATATTACTTATTATTATTATTACTAAATTATTCATTAATTAACTTTACATAAAAATAAGAGTAATTACCCAACATGAAAACAGGATTAATAGCATGCATTTATTGTGCAATTACATGAGACAAATATAAAAATGAATAAAGATGGCATAATATTAGAAAATACAACTGTAGTTTGAGATAAATTTAATACTTTTTTGGTAGAGACTTTTACCAGATAAAGAATCAATAAAGAATCAAACAAGTGGGTAACTGTTGTGATATGAATGTGACTAGAAACCAAACAAAAGGGCATAAAAAGAAGTAGTCTCCAACCTTGAAAACAAATGATCTCTACCAAAACCATCAATGAATAAGCTAAACTCTACTGTGATCCCATACCTCCTGTTCCTCCAACACCAGCAGATCCTGAGGAAAGAAGACATGGTAATGACTATTCATACTGACCAGCACCCCAGCCTGAGGATACTGTACAGTTGAGATGCAGCTGATCGGGCCTGGCATGAAATGGGCCGGTGCTACATTTCATTAAGAGCTGGCTGATGCTCTGAATCTCACCTTCTGAATCTCCGGGTTGAGGATCTCCCTGGGGCCTTTCTCAAACCTGTCCATGTTCATTGCACTGGGGGTAAGAGAAGGAGGAGGAGGAGGAGGAGGAGGAGGAGGAGGAGGAGGAGGAGGAGGAAAAGGAGGAGTGGAGGAAGTAGTAATGAAAAAAAAGAGAAAGGGGTGTTTAGGATCGATGGAAGACAAATAGCTCAAAGGGTTGCACAGAAAAATGAGCGAGACCTGATACGGGTGATTTCTCATTCTGCTCCTAACATTTGTCCTCATTCAGAGTTTCAGCGGTGACGCTGCTCAGCCTGATGCATTTATAATCTCCAATCTCCTGTTTCATGCATCTTGTTATATCCTGTTACCTGTCACTCGAAATCTGCGACTGGAAACATAATGTTGAAGATATGGGTTGCCAGATTGGGTGGATTTCAGAGCGATTGGGCTACTGGAACAGTCTGCTTAAGGATCTGAGGGACTCCACCTCTGTGGACAGTTTTAGTCTAATCAAATAAATAACATACTAATCCGTTATGATAAGTAGTTAACTTGTAATATTCCTAAAATTCAAAATGTATAACGAAATAGAATAGAATAACAAAATGAGAAAAAATAACAAGCGAATCCTCGCTTCAGCAGCATGAGATAACCAACAATATGAATTCTCGTACATGTATTGTAAGGGGTGAATGAACTGTGTCAGCTTAGAGCTCCGGGCTTGACTTCTCACCTTAGGATGGACTTGACTGATAGTGTTTTGGTGGGGCTGTAGGGGAGGCTGATCTTCAGAGTGCCCTGAGCGAACAAGAATGACACAGATCAGGGATTACAAACTCAATCGCCTTTTCTCTGAGGAGTCACTCGCTCTGAGCCTGTTGCTCATTTATAGAAAAGAAGATCCTGCAAACTCAGTATTACCCCCAAAGAAAAGCGCAACATAATCAGTCATAGAATGAATACAGGAGCTGCAAATTAAACTAGATCCGATTCAAAGTTGTTCTGTTCAACAACAACAACATCCTGTACCAGTTACAGTCTGACGGAAACAAGACAAATCAATGTGATCAGGCAGCGGAGGTGCACCGCTCTAATCAGGTTCCAGATAAGGCTGGAGGCCAGAATTAAATCCAAGCTATCTTGGTCATGAAGCTGAGTCACCACACCACAAACTCACAATAATGAACATGTATCTCACACACAAATGCACACACACGGTGACTCAAAAGTGGAGTAGCATAATCCCTCAAGATGCAATTTTGTGCCGTCTCATATTTAGAAAAATCTGTTCTTCAACAGTTTCAGTGCCCTCCTTCCTGTTTGAGGAAGACCCTGTGAGCTAGTGGTAGAAAGTAAGAAAGCAAAGCGTCTTTTCTGCGCCGAGTGCTGCACGTTTGGCGTTTTTTTTTTCAGGTCCTCGAGAGTTAGAAAATGTTCGACTTTGGGTAAAACGCTGCGCTCGTCAGCCGTCCAATCACAGTGGAAGAGGAGTAGGACAAGTAGCCTACCACAAAGACGTGATCAGATCTGTTTGTTACTATGCGTATGTTTGTTTTTACTGTATGGTATCCTCATGTCTGGAGCACTGGACCAAATGAATTTCCCCTTGTGGGATAATAAAGTTGATCTGAATCTGAATCTGTACCGAAGGATCGTACTCGCGGAGATGTTTCCCTCGCCCACAAAATCTCATGAACACACACAGATCTGCAGGTCCGTCCTCCCTTCCTACATGCTTCAGCCTTCCCTTCATCCAGAGCAAGGGCCAGAGCAAGCACTCTACCTTGCGCCGATATGTTTAACGTATGCAGATATTCCGTATCATAGCAACCAGACGCAACAAAAGCACCTCAGCTACACCTCCAAAGCCCTCCCAGCTGAGTGTTCCAGAGTACAACGAGATTGTAATGGCAGACTGAGTTGGCGTGATGACGTTAAGTAGTCTCATTTAGCCACTTGTTAGCAACCGCCTCTTTTAAGACACATAAAAGCAAAAATTGATGAGTGGAATATATATACTGACGTATTTTATATCGTAGAACAAAACGTTAAAACCTCCTCAGCTTGTTTTTTTTACCACAGACCTTATTTCAGGCATCTAACTAAAAACCCATTCAAACAACCCATTGACTTCAATGAATTTCCTTCCTTGTAAAACAATTACAGAGTCGATTCTTCCTCCTGCATTGTTTACTTTGTAACGCCATTTTTTCCTCATTTATCTCTGTATGAATGACAGACATCCATCCCAACAGGTTGTTCATAATGTGTTAAAAAAAAGGCTGGTATTGATTTTGAATGGGTCACATGGATTTCTTGAAGTTTGTTTGGTTGTTGGTCAATAGCGGAGAGATTGTGTGCTCTGTTCCACCACAGCTGTGAAGTGTGCGGATGGTGAACTCACCGTCTTTCTCCAGAGGATGGCTCTGTACTGAGGAACCCGCTGGTTGTTCTGGTCGGAGAGGACCACTGACAGGTAGAAGGGATTCTTCTCTGCATCCGTACCCACGTAGTTCTGGTGGACTGAGGGTGACAGAGATATTATCATTTATACATCCTCTGCCACCTCAATGTTTAGGTATTCAGCACTCCCATTTATCCCCGCCTGTCTTTCTTTGCCTTTCTGTCCTCCTTCCTACCTCTTCTTTCATTACTTTCTGTCTCCCTTTCATTTATCCCCCCAGTTTTCTATGTCCGACATGGGCACAAACAAAGATCTCCACGGCAGAGTCACACATTCATGCCTCTGCTTCTTCGGTTGACAGGGTAACATCTTCAGAAACAATGCTGAACAGACCTCCAAACCTAATTAGACCCAGGATCTCTGCCTGCATTGCTGTCCCTTTCTTTGTCCTCCCTCTGATGCTTTCTTTTCCTCTAATGTTTTTTTCACATTCTTCCTCTATTCGGTTCTCTTTATTCTCCATTAACCATGTTTTTATGCTTCAGGTGAGCAATGACTTTGCAAGGTTGCAATTATATACTTATTAGTTTAGACAGCTTGAGCTTTTCTCTGTGTGAGAAGAAAGCACGTCGTAATCAATCAGGAATTGTCTTCATACCTGACGCAAGACAACGGGGAAACAAACGAGGTCAAGCCGTTTTACTATTCTTCACCTAATCATCAAGAAATTGAGAATTCAAGTCTTTGTATTGGATGCTTGATTAGACAGGAAGTGCTTGTGTTAGAATAATTGGCCTAGAGTTCATAATGTGTTGTGTTGTACGATGCAGTCGGCTCTGCTCAGGCTGTGAGACACAGATGGCTCTGCTGCAGTCCAAACAGGTCGAGCCAACTTTCTGGAGACGTGGCTCATTTTAAACTGCCCAATGCCATACCGTGATTAGACCCTGGCTACACAAGAAAAAGGCATTTCTTGCTGTCCAACCTTCCTTTACAATTATCTCCATCCATCTCGAGGCTCTGTCCTTTATCTCAACCGTTGAAGCTGAAGGCATTCCTCCTGATTCCAGTCACGGTAAAGAAACCCCGGACAATGATCTTTTGTTGCGCGGCCTTCTATGGCGCCTACACGGCGATCCCGAGAACAGGCAGGGTGTTAATGAGGATGGCGAGATGATGCGGGTCAGAAAGGCGAAGGAGCAGGTGACCACTTCTAATGTATTTTTTTTAACAATCGCTCTTGTGAATGGCTCCTGCTGACCTGCTGCGCAGCCGCGGGCTCATTTCAGAAGCCAACCGTCCAATCTTAATTGTGTTATCTGTTGGAGGCAAGCTCTGTCTGGTGGTAGTGAGGCTGTGTGTCCTCTATGGGCTTCCTCCCTGGGCGGTGTATGGGATTAGAGTGTGGTTGAGACTCTCAGTGGGGATATGGCTGGATGCTAACAAGTTTTGGCCTTGAATGATGAGCGGTGCAGCGTGAGGACAAGGCTGACTTCATAAGATAAGAAGCGTCCTGTGGACCAGGGAAGAAATTCAGAGGATGTTTTATTTCTCCCTCACCCGTGTAGTTCTCTCTTTATCTTACACTTACTCCATGTGTGTGCTTGTGTTTTTTGTTTTTTTAAAACATAGCAGCACTGACCTTTTCCCAGAAAATATTTAAAGAACCATCTGGTGTGGTACTCTGGATTCTCCAGATGGACATCAGTTCTCCTCCAGGTTCCTGGCGTGTAGTCCAACGCCTGTTTGTAACACAAACACACACACACACACACACACACACCACATTGTCATCATGATGGTCACAGCTTGAGTCACAGCAGTCCTCTCTGTGGAAAACTGTTACACAATGCAGCAGTAACGATTACCATACTTTGGTCTGGAAATCAGATACAGTAGTCAAAAGCCTGGGCACAGTGAGCTACAGTCAGTCTCTTTGCTGTTATTGTTGTGTCCATAATGGAAAAAAATCCATACCAAGATGTGAAACAAAAGCAATGGAGTGAATCACATGAGGAAAGGGGACTATTATAGACATACACTGCAGCTGTGTTTTTGGAAACTGACATAAAAAGCAACAAAGATGAGCAATAAATGCTGGGAACAATTCAAACTGCACCGAGTATAATATACTGTATGGCTAACAGAAGACGTATGAGAAGACAGGCTGTGAAAATGTCAATCTATAGTAAATAGTAGGGCTGGAAGAAAACATTGATACACTTGAGTATCGCAATATTGTATATATATTTTGTGATATTGTATTGATTCTCAAAAACACTATTGATTTTTAACTTATAGTTTACATTCAGATTTGTGGCAGGCTATGATGTTGGATGTTACAGCGACTGTGATAAATGCAAATGTGGATCCCACTCTTCTGATATGACGGTGTGTTCTTTCTACTATGACAGTTTTCCTAAAACTAGATATAAAAAAAATCACAATATATTGAATGGTAACCCCTGTATTATGATACGTATCGTATCGCAAGCTTCTTGCCAACACACAGTCCTTGCAAATAGGGACAATGACATAAGGACATCTGGTGAGGAAGACGGCTGATGGACAACATGATTTCCCTGCATTAGGCAAGAATAGGTTAATTCTTCTGGGGCAGATACCCATTGGTGCATTTATAAATATAAAATAAATATAAAATAGAGTGTCTTTCAGTCAGTGATATTCTATGTGTCACTATACCCCACTATGCTAATGCACGTTTTTCTGCGTTTTTTATTTATTTTTTCAGAAAGAAATAACATATTTTTGAGCTGTAGGCAATATACAGTATCAAAAAACATTATTTATGTCTCAGATTACTTAATCTGAATCATTTTTAGAAACCAGAAAAATATAAACTATGAATACAAGATATTTAACAATTAAAAAGCAACAATGGGATTAATGCCAGAAAAAACAAATGCATTTTTTTTTGTACAGATTGAACAAACAAGATTAACATGTTAATGAGTGAGCTTTAGAGGTGCTGCTAGGTGGATTAGCAGACCTAGCCATTTTCCCATTTGCAGTCTTTATGCTAAACTAAGCTAAAAATAAACTAAACTAAGCTAATTGTCTCCTGGCTGTAGGTTCATATTAAGCATACAGATGAGAATAATATGAATCATTCTCATCTAACTCTCAGAAAGAAAGCAAATATAATCACAAAATGTCAAAATATTCCTTTAATTAAGTTGCTGTATCATTTAATACTAATGTGTCTTCATCTATAGATGTCCGGCCATCACCATTTTAAGGGGTTTTTAGGACAACAATAGGCAACTGTAGAGCAAGATGCATGTAGGATGGAGGGGATGGGTGGGATGCATGTGTGCACAAAAGTGTATTATTTTGTATTGACCTCATCTGACGATCCATTCTCCACCCTGAAGCGCCCTGCCCTCTGAATGGCCCCATCTGCGTCACTGGAAATTAGCTGAGAGGGAGACAGAGAGAGAGGGAGACATGTTTAAAATTAGACATGTGACAAACCGTGACTTGTGACAGACAGTATCAAGCAGGTCATAAATACATTAGAGATGGCTATCATCACGGACGAAAAAGAGGAAGCACGGTGGACAAATCACCTCCATGTGACAACAGCAGCATGAGTCCAACAAGCGTACATGTATCTGTCCTCAGCAGTCTTCTCCCACACTTCTCCAACCATCAATAATTACTCAAGTCTTTGCAATGATTCCTCCAACCCCTTCCACTGTTTTTATGCTGTATTTCTTTTTTTCTTTCTCACATCTGCCACCCTCTACTTATCGCCCTATTATCTGTCTCTTGCTGACTCACCTCTCTCTACTACAGCATTGGAGAGGAGACATTATGAGAGTGAAATGGGACAGTTAATGCAAGTGGAAGAATGAGAACAGAATGTACTGTATCCTCTAAGTACGTACAACTTAAAGAAATGCTTCCACATTCTGGGAAATACTGTACGCCTACTGGCTTTCTTGCAGGGAGTTGAATGAGATTTAGGTGATGGAAGCACTCCGTATGTTACTCTGCTGATTTAGCGTTACCTACGTAAACCTTAGGAGAAGAGTAAAACATACATTTTAGCTATGCAAACTGCAGCAGTCGGTCGGTTTGTTATATAGAAATTTGTTATATTTGGCTGGTACCATAGACTGTATATAAAGATGGATGACGGGTCTCCACTTCCTCTCACTGTACAGAAGTGAAGCCAAAATATCCCGGATACGGGAACTGACATTTTGAGATTTTTGTGTCATTTGGAGCCGGAGTCTGCGCAGTGGTGATCGGGCGGTGGAGCCGCGGTATCGAGGTCACCCGCCCGAACCAATCATGAGTCGAGCACAGCCGCAGTTCGTTAGCAAAAGAGAATCATAGCTGTCAATCATGACGTCTCACCCCCTTTTAATAACATCAAATAACTACCTAAAATGACAGAAACCATCTTTGGGAAAAATTTATTTGACGTATACTTTGACTTTTTAGTTTGGCCCATGTCCCATCCGCTAACATGGAGGAGGCGGGTTTTATGATCTATACTGCAGCCAGCCACCAGGGGGCGATCAAGATGTTTTGGCTTCACTTTTGGGGGAGCCATCATCAAAGAACGTATATTGCCAAGAAATGAAAGTTAATTGTTCGTTCCATTGCAACACCAGCGCCCAGCAGCAGAGCTACGCTTCCGCCGTTTTGGACTGAAAGTGACTACTGGACACCAGTAAAATGTTTGACTAAAAATTGCTGTACAAAAGTCAAACAATGTTATTTCTATTCTATAGTCATATTCTACCAAAATGGCCTGTGTTAAACAATGAAATATCATAAATATAATAAGCGTTTTCAGTCATAAACGGCAGCAGCGACTCTTTTTGTCTCTGTGCTTCTATACTCTTTGCTGTCATGTTGTCCATCTTTATATATAGTGTACAGTATGACATCGGTACAAGGGTGTGTGTGCATGTGTGTTTAGGCTGCAGTCCTTTCTCAGTGTCAGGTCATGGTTTACATGTTCTTAGACCTGAAACAGTGGAGCCAATACTGACATTTTTTATCTGAACTTGGTGTGACTGACTGCTTTATTGTAGTAATGTAAAAGCTATATTACATGTGATGATGCTATCTCAACACTAGTAATGAATGATTTGCCACTTTCTTCTCATCCTTGTAGACATCAACCAAACCCCCTTCAATCTATTCTTCTTCACGACCCCTTTTCCTTTTTATCCCCCCCCCAACACCATCGCACTGAATGATGTTCTGTTGCCAGGCAACGGACCGCAGAGCCTCTCCTCCCTTGTTGCTGTTTCCCCTCCTGCCTCTCTTCTCTGCGTTTTTGCCCTCTGCTCTTTGACTGCCTTGACTGCCGATGTGCTTTATTTTTTGCTCCCCTCGCCGATAGAGGTCTCTGCTCTGCAGACATGTACATTTTAAAAAAAGAGTTGGCAGTGTATCCCTGCACACACACTGTGATATGTCCAGATGGCCTGAATCTGGAGGAGCCAAGCAAGAAGAGAATGAAAAGGAAGTTCCTCTGAGAGAAGGACTAAACATGAAAAGCTGCTAAATGTACATCCTAGTGTAACTGACCTCTAGGAAGTACACACAGACAAAATGAAACAACTAAGGAATATTGTTTTATCGATTAATCTGCAGATTGTTGTCTCAATTAATAGTTTTGTCCATAAAAAGTCAGATAATAGAGAGAAAATGCCTATCTTAGTTTCCTTAGTCCTGGTTGACGTCTTCAAACGTCTCTTTTGTCCAACCAACTCTTCAAAAGCAGGAAATCTTTATATTTGAGAGGCTGAAAACAGTTATTTTCTGGCACTTTTATTTGAAAAAAAAAAAAAATGATTAGTCGCTGATCAAAATAGTTTTCTGTCTATTGATGCATCTCTAAATGAAATAGAAGACAGAGAGAACAAACCACTTTTCCTTTTCTTCCTGTCGTACTGTCACATAGTTGCATAAAAAATATTTAAGCCTTCAACATCAAGTGTGTTTACATGCGCACATGTGTGCTCTGATAGAAACCGGGATACTGTGGCATGTAAATATCTCATCCAGGTTTCTGATCATTCTCTGCCATGCTCGCAGGTGCACCATCAACTAAAGTTACAAAGTACTTTGTCAGTAAAACTGTAAATATGATGGTAAACAATGATCATTCATTATTATATTACATTGTAATTAGGACTGTTAATCGATTCAAATATTTAATTGTGATTAATCGCATGATTGTCCTTAGTTAAAGTGGCAGTAGGCAGTATATTTTTGGCATCATTGGGCAAAAATTCCATAATAACCTTTCAGCATATTGTAATTTAAGTGTATCGTACACTTTTTATCTGTTCAATATGTACCATAAAGGGAGATTTGTCAAGTATTTAATACTCTTCTCAACATATATGCTTGCTTTATGAAAATGTACGCGTATTTATTACTGGAAATCAGTTAACAACACAAAGAAATGACAAATATTATCCAGAAACCCTCACAGGTACTGCATTTAGCTTAAGAAAATATACTCAAATCATAACATGATTTATGATTTGAGTATAGTGGAAATAGTGATAAGTCTGACTTCAGTAATGCAGATCATAGTATAACTGTATATTGTTGCTCATTTTCTATTTCCAATGACGAGATGGAGATGCTGGTGTTCATTATCAACTGTTGAGGTAACTCAGAAAAGAGTGGCTGAGATGTTCAGGAATCAAAGACACACCTGCAGGCAGACGAAATACGGAAATACTCTAATGATCATGCATACATGGATATGAATAACCAGGTTTCTCATTTCCCATGTAAAACCCAGAATATGATCAAAAGCAGGACACCAAGATGCACGTAACTCTCAGATAAAACTCGTTAAAGTGAAGTTTTCCAGCTCTAAGGGTCTAACGGATATCTAAAACCATACTGTGAATGGCCGGCACAACCTGGACAAAACTAAGCAGTGTTTATCAGTTTGACTAAGAGTGGGTGGCGTGTGCCCTACTTCAGCGGCTCATTAGATCATGTCAGACAGAACAGTAACGAGGGAAAGTGATGAGAGAGCACTTATCGTGGAAACAGAGGGGGGGAGAGAGAGAGAGAGAGAGAGAGAGAGGGAGGGCTAAAGTCCATTCAAAACATTCCTGTGGGCAAGTGAGGATGAAAGGCTCGAGCTTTACATTCTGAATAAAATCATTAATAACTGTCATGCTGACTTTATTGTTCATGCTAAATTAAATCTGATATGCAGTACTGTAGCTGGGGGGGATTACAAAGCTCTTAAATGAGATTCTGCAACTTTAGCTTTACTGGAGTTGGGTCAGAAAGCGGCGTACATATTGCAGCTAATAAATAAATAGTTTGTTTTTATGTCATGCCAAACAACAAGACACCGCTATATATCATCTATACTTCTATAAACTTTCAAATAACTTTGTATTTATGAGCAAATTTTTCAATAACTGTGCTAGAGCTGCAATGACTAATCAATGAGGTGTCAACTATTAAATTACTTGCAAACTATTTAGTTAATTGATTATTGAGTTGTGGACATTTTTCACCATTTTTTGACATTTTTATAGACAAAACAACCAATCAATTAATCTAGAAAATAATCAACAGATTAATAGACAATGAAAATAATCGTTAGTTGCAGCCTTAAATTGTAAATTGAATGAGAGAAGACAAGAAAAGAAATGCTACAAGAATAAAATTAATCCTGACAAGGGGCCTTTCTTCCTCGTCTGCCATAACTTAAATTATTAAACTTAAATGTTTCATATTTTGTCTTCCTAAACAAAGGCGTGCTGCAAATAACAATTATTTTGAATAGCAGTTAATCTGCCAAATGCAGTATTTACTCGACTAATCGTTTGATACAAAGTCTATAGACACAATATAGTGAATAATGGCAGTCACAATTTGCTAAAGCTCAAGGTGACGTCTTGAAATTGCTTGTTTGGGGAGTTCAAAACCCAAAAAATATTTATTTTGCTATAATATAAGACAAAGAAATGCAGCAAATCATCACAAGTAAAAAGCTAGAACCATTTTTGTTTGAAAAATTAATTCAATGGTTGATTGATTGTCAAAATAGTCAATCGACTAATTGATTACCAATTAAATAGGATTATAAATAGTCTCTCAGGAGATTCTTATTGTGATATGAGTATATATCCAAATTAGTGATTCCAAGCAAAATGACAATCTAACAAAAAGTGTTTTATTTACCGTCAAAACATTCCTTTTAATATGACATTGATTTCGCCCAACCACACAAGTATACTGTAAAGCACTGGCTGCGTTTCCTCCCCATGGTATACTGTATATAATGAGATAATACAATCCAGCCGAGCATGTTTACTGCAGGTGTGAAGCTCTGATAAACGACAGAGAGGTTTCTGTGCAGTAATTGGCTGTGTCTGAGGAGAGGCTGCAGGAAATATTGCCTTCTCTCCTTTTCATATGCATATTAATAGGCCTGAAAACAACATATATTTTCTGCATACTTCCTCGTGTGGTGGTGGTATGGGGCCGGTGTTTATGTGTGAATGAGTGAATGAGCTTTCCGTTCAGATCTGTGCGTGTGCGCGGAAAAATGGACAGTAAATGTCGAAGCTATAGGCCTCTTACTATCTCCCTCCATTTCTCTCGCCTCCTGCAACATTAACCGTCCAATCGCAGGATAATGGAGGGGGAACCAATGCAGCGTTCAGACAGAGCAATGCACCTCCTCCATGGAGTGTGTGTGTGTGTGTGTGTGAGAGAGGAAAGAAATGTGTGACATTCTGTATTAAACGTGCGTTTAGGTAAGCGTTTGTGCTGCTGCGTGTGAATAGGCTTTCTTGCTGGTTTTTGGGCTAAAGAATGAAAAATAGCAGGAGAAAAGGAGCCATTAAGCGCTCTGGGGAGTCTGTGTGTGTGTGCGTGTGTGTGCATAGACACACATGCATGCATCACTCAACCGCTGCTTTTAAATCATGCAACAGAAGAGTGGCAAAGAAGGAAAAGCTGCACTCCAATGATTCCCCTGTGGTCCGGGGGAGGCGGGGAAGAGGAAACGGGGGAGAAAGGGGGCCAGCCAGTTATGCTTCTATGCTTTAACAAACAGCCCATAAAACACCTCACCTCTGCTGAGGAGCAATGGTGGAGGGATAGGGCAGAGAGAGGAGAAAAAAAAAAGAGAAGGGGCATCAAATGTATAGAGAGAGAGGGACAGAATGAAGGATGAGGTCGCTGGGGAAGAGAGGAAAAGAGGGATGTGTAATGACAACAAAAAGCCGAATGATAAAAGAATAATAGCTGTCTCCACGATGCGTAACCCCATGGGAGAGGGACGAGGCTTTCGAGCTTTATAGACAGAGAAGAGATGCGCACACACACACACACACACACACACACACATACACACACTTAAACAGCTCCCATTTTAGGGCATGACTTGAACATTTCACAAACACAATCGAGCTCACGGCGTACTCAGAGAGCCTCTGATTTCCCCAAGGCCCACGGGACAAAGGAGAGAGAGATGCATGTGTGTGTGTGTTTGTGTGTGTGTGTGTCGGGGTATTAAATCAATACTTTTGTGACTGCTGATAGATAATTGATCTCATCAGTGGGCCTGTTCATGCACACTCACAATCCTCCAGGAAGGCAGAGAACACGGAGGCGTAGGCGGCAGAGCGGGAGAGGAAGTGAGCAGAGGGTGAGGAGGGAAGTAGTAAGTAGCAGAGGGAGGGAG
>CAKAOH010022758.1:47546-88171 GCA_916701665.1 Sebastiscus tertius | reverse complement strand
CGTGATGAAGAGAGGCCAGGTGCACAGTCACAGGGAAGATGTGAGTGAGGGATGAGAGAAAAGAGAGAGGAGATGAATAGAGGCAGAAAATAAGAGGGTGAAGAAAACGAATAAAGAAAGAAAGTATCCAGAGGAATCTATAAACTGTTATCAGGTCTTCCTCTACAAGCAACCAGGACTTTGTATGGCAGCCCTGTCATGCTGTCAAGTTTTTTTTTTAACCCATCCATAACCAAAAACCCAAGTGCAAAACTTACATTTTGTGGAGTTACTATCATAGACTGTATTTACAAAGTGGACGTAGTGACCGTGACATCACCCATTGGTTTTGTGGAGTGCCCTTTTGAAGCCTGGAATTCGTCATTTTGGCTGTCGCCATCTTAATTTTTGTATGTCGCCATCTTGGTTTTTTTTTGCAACCAGAAGTGACACGAGAGATTGGAGCTAAGCACAACCGAACGCTGAATAAGACACTTTTAGACGACCAAAAAAGGTTTTTATTAACTTTCATGAACTGAAAACAAACTTTACTTTTATACAATCAGACTTCTTTTTGCAACCAGAGGAGTTGCCCCCCTGCTGGCTTCACTTTTCATTACCACAGGTTGCCCTCTGGTTACTATACAGGATATGTAAGAAAAGTACCTGTTCAAGACTGGAGCATCTACTGTGTGGGGGAGCCAACTGTGGGAGCTCAAACTTGCAATATTGCTACGTTTGACAAAGTCATTCCTCATCATGAAATCCTTTCCTCTCGTAAAAAAGTGAAGCATAGGCTACTGTGTGAAAACACAAACTTTGAAGTATAAATCTAACCACTGTGTCACATGACCAAGTATGTTTTTCTATAGTTATAATAATACAGTATTGTAGTTCCTGGCCTAACTAGCTCTACACTGCAACACAAGCACACTACTGTTTCTGTGTCTTCACCATGGATCATCAACTGTTTAAGGATGCTAACTATTTGCCAGGGAGATGTAGCTTTAGCTTCTTTCTTTTAGCAGTATTGTGAGTAGCTGTCGTATGAATATTCAACATGTTCTTACTCCCAACTTATCAAATATGGCAGCTTGGCCAGCGGCCCTATAGGTACCCCTCTAGTGTCAGTTTTGCACATGTCAATTTCTGTTTGTTACATGCGTACACTTTTCAAAATAAACTTCAGTGTTCACAGGAAACAACTTGGTTAGGTTTAGGCAGCATAACAACTTGGTTAGGTTTTGGGAAGAAATTGTGGTTTGGGTTAAAATGGCTAGGCTACATTTGTTACGTAGTCAAGTAGGCTACGTTAAGTATGTGATGTAAGTTAAGTACGCTACGTAACCAACGTTAAATAAGTCGATGTTGACTTTTGGTTTCACAAGGGACAAGAACGCTGGTCTCCTGGGTGAAAATTCGGAGTCCTCCTCTTTATACTATGTCACCTGACTTCCTCCTTTGCTCCTGTCATAACTACGGACAGGAATTTGGCGTCATAGTTTAAAGTGTAGCGCCACTGATCAAGCTGCCTTATTTGACGACTTGGGAGTGAGCGAGCTGGATTATTATTTATTATATTAAGATCCTTAGCCCATACAGAGTTCTCCTTTTAAAACAAACCAGCTGGCAACAACCAAATCACAGTTTTAGCATTAGCATTAGCTAAAGATGATCGAATCTGTCATCCTCAGTCGCCAGGTAGAAATGAGAGGCCGGCTATTGTGTGAAAACGAAGACCCAGTGTTTTCAAAATGATGGTGATTTTAGAGTGATAAATCTGTCAGCCATAGCAACAGTAATAGAGAGGGCAGGGCTTCAGTTAGCGTTAGTTAGGTCACTCACAGTGAAGCCAGACATAAAGTGACTATGTGTTTGTGTGTGTGTGTGTGTAGTTGTTTAAGGTTATACAGTAAGGAGGTGGAACATGAGATCAGGAGAGTTATCATTAAAGGTTGCACTGATGGAAAGTCGGAGAGCCGTGTGGACATGAATGTCTGTGTGTCACACAGGTCACCCGATGACTCAGACAGTATCGAGTAAAAATACTACAGCTGCTGCATTTAGAGAAGGAAGTGAAATGTGTGGTGAACAAAAATCTGCCTTTTTCTTTTACATCGCTTTATCTATCATTCTCAAAGAGGGCCCGTATTGCCAATACAAGAAATCGAGAAATCCCATGACAAGACCAAAACCAACAATAAACTGAATCTACTAACAAATATTGACTGTGTAGTCAAAGCCTGATTCATCTGTGCCACAGAAGTCCATTGTGTTTTCAATGTTTTTTTGACAACAATAAAGCTCTTTGGCACAGAGGAACAAGCTTTATCAGGCTTTGGATACACAGACGATTCTTGTTTGATGGGATCATTTCATTGTTGGTTTTACTCTCTTTTTTGTTTTAATAGTTGACAATAAGAAAAATATAGAATATCCAGACTTATATTGGAAATACTTGAGAATTAATTTAGTGTACTAACATACATTATAACCATATGGATGGCTGTTTTCATGTTATTTCTAGGAGCTCCTCCCTTCAAGCTGCGATCAGACGAACTGATCACATGCTTACAAAAAGCCCTCACATGTAGTGCAAGACCCCTGCAACGCTACTAATGATATATAATGCATGATGTTGCTGTAGACATGAAATAACAACCGCCTACCTGTGAAGGAGAAAATTAGAGGTGAAAATTGTAAATCAAAGATAAATGTGGCTGTTTGCCATGTAGTCATTGACTGCACCTGATTAGCATTAACGCTGCCTGCGGCTAGGACATATCCAGCACGCTAACAACAGCACCACGCCGATAATCTGCCCATTTATACAACAGCAGCACTGGCGATGACTAATCTAATGACTAGCGCTGAAGGTATCGGGCCACCCACCCACCCACCCAGCAATCATGCTATAGGGTGGGTGCAGCAGTTTTAAGGGCCCTCAAGAGTGGGCAGATGCTGCAGTGAAGCCTGGGATCGCAGAGCGCAGCAGCAGCAGCAGCAGAGCGCCATGCATCAGCTGCTTTAATAGACTATTAGTTATGTATCAGAGAAAATGGGAGGAGGAGGGACAGATGCAGAGAGACAAGAGTGAGAGATAGAGGGAGGGAGAGAGAGTTTAATCTTTGGCTGGCACCCTCTATGACGTAGACTATTTTAAATTACTTTTATGCTTCCAAACTGACATTTTTGAGGTCGGATGTGATATTGGTCCCAATGACAAACCACTGTTTCATTCTTCTGCATGTTATAATGGAGTTTTCTTCTAGTTAGACCCTTGTGCTATAGAACAGAGAGACACCCAGAGAGATAATGCATACTGATGAAGTTGCAAAACAATTAGACAACAAGAATTTTACATGCATCACTTTGTTTTTTAGAAACTTGGATTAAGCTCACAACAGTAGATGTCTATGTAAGAGACAGAAAGTGTCATAAAAATGAGAAACGGAAGGAAACAAACCAAGAAATGCAGAGTTAAGAGGAGCTACAACAACCTCCAGGTTCCAGATTTAAGTTGCATCTGTCCCTTCATTAAAGTGTCAAACAGGCAATTAAGCTCAAACAGAAAAACTACCCTCAAAGTATAGAAGATAAAGGCGTCTCAGAGAGCCCTGTGATCATTAGCTTCACAGACAATCAACAAAGCATCTGCATGTGAAACTTTAAAGAAGCGTTGGGGAGCTAATGTCCTCTGCAGTTTCATGGGAGAGTTTGTCAGTTTACAGTTTCCCGTGTGAATCTAGGTGACGAGTACCACCCACCGTAACTACTACAGTCATCTAACTGTCCTGCAGCTCTCCAGTAGTAAACTTCAGTGGCTCTAGCTATGAGTCACGAGTGTGTGTTCCTGTTCAGAAAGCTGTCTAGTGTCCACACATATCTGAGCATGTGTGTGTGTGTGTATCGGTGGCAATTTTGGACCCTTTTTAGGGGTGCTCAAGCACACTTAAATTTCATCTCAGCACCCCTAAAAATTAATTATTAAACCCTGTGAGATCGCCAGCAATCCCGGCCGACATTACTGTCTTTAAGAGGCTCTAGCGAGCTCAGTTATGGTGAAGGATCACCTCGCTTCCCAGCATTTGACGCTTGATGGGCTGCCACTAGACACACAAGGCACTTGGCACCTGATTGGACGAACACTTTCCCTCTTACGGCGTGTCTACACCACCTGCATGAGCAGCGCGTGGCGGCTGCGGAACCTGTTGCTTTTTATTTCGGCGTCTGTGTTAACAGGTTGGAGCAGCCCCTCGGCTGCGTGTCAGCTAGAGATTCGAGGTCTCGCCTATTTTTTACCGCGGGCAGCGCATTCGACTGGATAAATGAGAATTGGAATATACTGCACAAGTTGTGAGAGAAACAACGCGGCCTCCATTTACTTCAATTCATCAAGATATTTCTCCGTTTTTTTTATTCTCCGTTCGCCGTGGAGGCATGAGAGAAAAACAATGTTTTCTTCAAGAATTCAAGGTAACGCGGGGTGAATATTTGATATACAAAATAGTCAAACACACAAACAGACGCAGTAACACATAGCGAGACGCACATACGGGGAAAAAATTCAGTGTGACAGTGCAGTCAAAAGCCTCTGAGGCGGTGACAGTAACACTGGTAGGCAGGTGGGAGTGGAGCCGTCTGCTCACCAGTGACTGTGCAAGACTGACAGCTAACCTCTCAACACATTGCTCGTCACACACACGCACACACACAGTAGCCTTCATTGCTGTGAAATGCACATGGCCAAACACGCACGGACACAAAATCAACAAGAGTTTGTGTGTGTGTCTAAAGGGTTTTATTCTCAATACCTCCAACAGTGTTTTTGTTTTCGTGTGTGGTGTACCACACACATTCGGAGACAGCCAGCGCCTACCTCTCTCCTATCCGTCACCGCCTTCATCTGTCCAACTCAAATGAAGACAATTCAATACACTGGTAAAAAAACAAACATCGCCACGCTCTTCCAGGCGGTTGTGTCAGGATGAAACGGGTTTAATTGTTGTCGGCTTCAGCTTTAACGCGCAACACACAATAAAGCTTTTAAAAGTCGACGGTGGAGTTGTCACCGAATGAAGTGACAAGACAGGGTGGGAGTTGCCTTTGTGTTTGTGTCTCTTCCTATAAATGCAGATGGCGTCATGTATTATTTGTTTGCACATTTGTGTGGATGAGTGTTTGACGAGTATGTGCATGTGTGCTGGCACACAGGTTAATAGGAACCTTCCACACCACTGATTCTCCACACTCTCGTCTTTATTCAGGATAACTTAGCCAACAAAATCCTATGATTAAAATGTTCCAGTGTAGCGAACCGGTGAGTGATATTCCACCGCACACTGATCTCCTGATGAGCTCAGAGTGAATGTAGGTAAAGTTTTACCTCCATGTCTCTGGATCAGGGTGTTTTTCAACCATTTGGTTGGTCAGCGTTAGTGTTAACGCTGTTATTCAGCATTCGGTTGCACTTCTGGTTCCAAAAAAACCAAGATGGCGACAGCAAAAATGTCGAACTTGAGGCTTCAAAATGGCAGTCCACAAACCAATGGGTGACGCCGCGGTGACTACGTCCACTTCTTATATACGGTTTATGCCTATAACACCTGCAAAACGAATGATATTTTCATCAGCCTCAGCTGTACTTTGTGTTCAGTGCACATGTTGAATGCTATGATATGATAAACATCAATATGATATAGCATTATGACTGCGAGCATGTAGCTCAAAGCCTAAGTACATCCTCACAGAGCAGCTAGCGTGGCTTTAGACTCTTAATCTTATTGTTGGAGGGATTTTAGCATAATTCTGAAGATGTGATGCTCACAAGGCTGCACACAAAGTAATCCTCATGTCTCATTATAACAGAAAATTCACTTTTCATTTTCAAAAGTGTCCCTGATTCCTACAACTTCAGGTTTCCTTATCAAATACACTTAGAACAGAGTTTTCACTTCAAACTCTCCATAAGTACGCTGAAATGTAACCGGATCCTTCACACTTCTGTCATGTCAAAAGTGGTTTGTGTGGACTACGGTGAATCATAGAACCACGACAGCGCCTGTGGAGCTACCTGCTCTTATTGGCAACTGCTACTGCTGCTTCCATGATGCCAAAAATAAAACAAACAGACACAGGATGAGTCACGGCTCTGCTTATGCTGGTCTCTCTTATTAGGGAGACCCTGCTTTCAATCTGTGTCTCCCACTTGTGCTGAGACATTTCAAAGCATGTTCTTCAAAGTAGTGGAATACACTGGAGTCAGTGTCGTGTCTAGAAACAAGATTCAACCCAAAGGTTGAAGTGATTTGCAGTTGTAATCGAGGTTATACTGCGGTCACTGTAACTTAACTTTAGAGGTACGGCGAGAAAAAGCACTTTCATCATTAAGTTTAATAGTTAACTTTAACAAAGTAGCTCTTTTTTAATAGAAAGTGTTATAAAATACTGCATAAAGTGGAATGTTTGCCTTAAAATATATCTTGTATTCTCAGTTTAACAAATTTGTGATTACATTTAATGCCTTTCTTTGACCTTTCTAAGACAAAAACATAAAGAAATGTAACATTTATTGGATCAATGTTTTTTTCTGGGAATTAATTTTCTTTGAAGACAAAGCATTGTATTTTTTTTTAACCTAAATATCTTTAAATTTGTCAAATTCTAAGCAAAAATGATTACATTAAATTAGAATATAATGAAAGGATTTAGTATTTCTCCACCAGAATTAGATCGTGGCAACATGTAGAAAGCTTTCCAACATCAGACCGATGAGATTTACAGAAAACATAATTGAACAGTTTAGTGAATTAACTTTTTGTAGTGGGTAGTCAAACATTTTATGTCACACCTTATGTATTATACCCCGACCGATACTCAATTTTCACGGCTGTCCAATCACATTTTTTTAACAATTATTTTATTTAACAATTCATTTAACAATAAGCACATTAAAAGATGTTTTTCACGAGAATCCCTTAAATTTCCCTTATAGTTGAAAACAAATATATTGTTTCTAAACTACCTCAAACATATTTTTGTCAGTTCTTGTTGCCTTTCATCCGACATATACAACAATACTAAGCAAGCTAGAAGCTAAATATCTTCAAAGTGAGCTATTTATCCAATATCAGAATCATGGATATTCAAGAGATGACCACACTTTCTTCATTTTATGACTTTTATGCTTCTTATGGAAATGTCAGTTGCTGATATCTTCACATTGTACAGACACACAGACTACTGTACGAGCACACTTATTCAATACTGTCAACACAAGGAGCCGTTTGTTGGCTAAAAGGCATCAGGACCTGAATCTGTCCTGACCTTTGCACAAAGCTCCCCTGGAGACACACAACCTTAAATAGTGTGAGTTGACTAAAAACACTTTTCCTTGTATGTTCACACAAGCAATTATATTTCTCTTTCCAACAGAAAAAGCAGAGATTTAATTTCACTGCAGAGTCAAGGACCGAAGATAATTGCTAAGACGTAAGCTTGGCATCATGTGCTTATCCTCCCTGAGGTTATTTCTGAAGATCAACCTGGGTTTATCAAGCCCTGCCATTAATTTCCATTACTCTTCTATCAAACACACCACACAGCCTTTTTATCCCTTCAGGAATTGCCATATCTTAAAAATTGACTCATACTGGAAAGGATTATTTTTTAAAGATTTAAGTGAGTTTTGTTTTGGCAATACACTTACATACTTACGTGATCTAACTAATTCTTGCTAATTACGACACTGAGTCATTCCTTAGCACTTCTAATTGGCCGAATTACTAACTATCTAACACCAAGGAGGCTGTGCTGGTGCCGGCTATTAACATAAACTACTCATCAAGGCCAAATAGGACGTTGCAGAGAAGTTAGTGGTTCTGTTTGGGTAAATTTAAACATTGAATGTCCATTTTACACAGTGATGGGGTACTTTATGTTAGGTTGTCATCCATCAGACCGGCAATACGTCATCCAGAGTAGGCTCTGAGTCTCATCGCCACGCCCCTTTTAGTGGAAAACAATCCTGCGTAGACGACGGCAAAAGTGTAAACTTCGGAAGTTGAAACATGTCTCTGAATTTCTACCTTAAACAAACTGATTTAAATTAATAACACTATGCCGAAGAGTCGCGGCGTAGATGGTTGCATCAACAATAAATCCAAAAACGCTGATCTCTGATGTGTTCCCCTATAAAAAAAAAAATGTTTGTTTAACAAGAAATGAATACATACAAACTTGTCGAAATTACAATCCAAACATATGTCAAATTGCACTGACGTCTACGGGATCTTCGGTTTTCTCTCCCCCAAAAAGGGGCGCAGCCTTGACTTTTTGCCAAGTACCTGTATGTGCCATTCATGAGCACTACTCTCAGTATGCTAAATATGAAGCTAGAAATAGCAGGTGGTTAGCTTAGCTTAGCATAAAGACCGGAAGGAGCCACCAAAATATGTATTTTTTTTCATTGCCTTCCAAAATGACACGAGTTCTTTCTGGTCTGACGTCCCAAATGTCATTTGTCAGTGCTTTCCACAAAGTATTTTGATTAATGCTAGGAAAAGATTCTGGTCATGGTTAAAAGAAAACATTAGCAAGTCCAAGTCACACCCTTTTTGCTGTCAAAGTTATGTGGCGCTAACTTCATTCACCTTTGTTGCGGATATCATAACTCACATGGTAGCTAGAGTCCTTGTCAGGTAAATGTAAACATAAAGGTCATATTAGGCAGTTGATCAAACCCCAGATGTGGTCATACAGTACAACACTGATAATCCATTAATTGCAAAAATACTGAACATTTGCTAATTTGCAGCTTTTCTCTGCTTTATATAATTGTAAACTGAATATCTTTGGATTTTGCTCTGATAAGCAACATTTGATAGATTTAACTATTAACAAATTAATAATGAATGACAATAATTAGTAGTTGCAGCCTACAGTGAACATCTAGGGAGGTAATTCCAACAGGACCAGTGCCTCTTATTAGCATCAAACCTGGGAAGTTGACATCTGTTTACAATCTTTTCATCCAATATACTAACCTACCAATGCTGCATATTGTCTTAATATCTCATAGTTAAATAGTTAATCCATCATGATAGATCACAGAATACCTTTAGGTTTGCTCTATGTAGTTTGTACAGCAGAGAAAAATATTCTAGGTGTAGCAGAGGTGACGAAGATGACGAAGTCATATGTGTAGAGAAAGAGGTGTCTCGCACTGCTGTGCGTCGGGCACACTTTGAATAATCAGTGAACTCATCCTGGCTCACGCTCACCACAGTGTTTGGATACTGCTCTCTCTCTCTCTCTCTCTCTCTCTCTTTTTCTCACATACACACCCCCACACACAGCAGCGTTGTGTGTGGCGTCAGTCTGCTAGTGCTGATATGCAGCATGTGGTTTCTCCTCAACACTAATCAGTCGCACACGTGGTGCACAGCACTCATGGACAAACCCACAATATGTCTCTGGTAGGAAGTACGATTCCAGCGTGAAACCCTAGGACTTCCTGTCCCTCCGGGCTATCGGGATGTACAGACTCAGGCAGCTCACAGCGGAGGGATGTACACTCATCCACACACACATACTCCCCCCAAAGCAACAATGACTCAACAGCTTGGTAATCAACCACAAAGACACACACACTGTGCTGCAGCTTTACACCAGCAGCGTCATAACAAAACAAATGAACTTTGGAGTCTGAGCAGGCAGCAGAGTCCTGCATCAGTGTGAGAGGAGCACCCATTGTGATCCATGCTGGCAAAAGCACATCGCTGGACCACACCCAGTACGTCATGACTCATCAGTCACCCTCTGTTGTCCGTCCATGCCAATAGAAAAGAGGGGAAGGCAATAACAGAGAGAGAGAGAGAGAGGCAGAAAGGGAGAGGAGATCACGGAGAGAAGAATAAACGAGGAGAATGAGGAGACACAAAGAGAGCAACAAACAGATGAGTGCATTGTGGGTGGGACTCACCAGCTCCACCGAACCATAGTGTTTCCTGCTGAAGTCTCCACGCCTGCAGCCCAAGTCCTCCGAGGCAGAGCTGCAACACAAATGCATGGTCAGACACATGGCCTCTCTGTCCTCCATCATCACACAACACAGACATACATAAACTGTTGCAGCTTTTCTTCCAGTCTTTTTATTTAATCTCACTTTGTCTCCTTGTTCATGCCCACTTTGTTCTCCCAACGTTCTTTCTTTCTCTCTCTCTCTCTCTCTCCTCTTTCCTTTTTTCTTTCTTTCCCTTCCTCCTGTCTGAGTCTTTGTCGATGTGGCGGGGCTGCTGGTGGCATGGTGACTGGCCGGGAGCGCCGGCCAACCCCATTTCTGATTGAGACGTGGGTCCTAATTGAATTAAGCCACAGTGATAGATGGAGACTGGCTGGGAGAGCAGACCGCTGGTCAAATAGCCAAATGCGCACATAGAGTAGACACAATTGCTATTACATAGAAAGACTAACACACACATACATCAGAAACAAGAACGTCTTTTACTGTATTACAAAGAACCCCTGGATTTTTACATTTTTGGGATTATTTGGAAGTTTATGAGGCCCTAAAAGCCACTCTACTGAAACATTATCAAATATAAGAAAGACAGTGATCCCATGACTTTTCATCTGACGCCGCCATCAACCTCTGCTGTTGCTACTTGAAGTGCACTTTAGCAAATGTTAGCATGCTAACGGGGAATAGCAAGGGAGAGGGATGAAGAAATCACACACACAGCTTTCCCTTCACCTGCCACATTACATTTTAAATGGGACTGTTTGTAAGAATCAGACATGCTTGTTAACAGCGTCACCTGTGGCCGTTAAGTCAACAAAAGTCAGCGTCAGGCTTGCGCTTGTGCTCGCTCGAAATAGACATGAACGAGCAAGCAGGCGACACACGTCAGCTAAAACCACAATATCACTCTATATTTCACCTGCTTGGCTGTAATGTTAGCTGACCAGATGAAGGTCTCTCCATGAATCAATTCTGATCCTAGTGTTGGCTTTTCCTGCTTCAGAATCCCGACCGCGGTTGAAGGGAGACACCGGCACCCGGTCGGAGACGATAATGTTTCTTGCTGCGGAGCACCGTCACTTCACAAGACACGGAAAACCTCTGGTGGTCTGGAGGAGCTGCAGCATTTATTTCTGCACAAACGTCCACTGTACATTCACTAGATATTCTCAGAGCTACGAAGTCTTCTGCAGTGTGTAGTGAGCGCGCATGCATGTGAGGTGGAGTGAGCTGAGTGAAGGCAGAGACTACGACTACGGTCCTCCGACCGCGGCCAACACTGTTTAACAGACGGGCTTCACTAGATAGAACTTCGCGGTTTTGGTGCTTCCATGCAGTTTGTGTTGGAGTCTTGTCTGAACAACGTAGCCACACGTGAGCACGCATATGCGAGCGCGCATGGGACACCGACCCGGGTGATTTATACGTGTAAGAAGTTACAAACAGTCCCTTTAAAGAATGTAAACAAAACTACACATCTCAACACACAGCTAACGTTATCATAAATTGTATTTTTAACTTTCTCTAAATCATTTAAATCATCTTTTTGTACCATTTTCTAAATTATCTAAATTCTACTACAGCATTAAGTCTCGCTTATGAAATATATTTAAACTTTTTAGCTCACTCAACACATTAACAGACCTCTAACAGTGATAAAACAAACAACTGCGTTATAACAGTGCATAGCTTAAAGAGGTCTCCGACAGCTAGTTTAAATGCTATAAATGAGCTAGCCAGAAACTTACAAAATGTGCACTTTGCTCTCATAATGAACAACAACAAAGTATTACAAATTCTTAACAACATTAGTGTACAACTTTATAGTGCACACACAGCTGAGGAGGAGCGCAATCCCGCTACTGGAGCCCTGAGGCATTACCAACAGATCAACGCACAATCAACCCACACAGACAAGGATTTGCATCACCTATTTGCATTCCTCTTTTTGTATCACTGCATATTTGCATAATGTCAACAGTGACACGTCTAAATACACACTTACATCCAAAATTAAATTACATGTCCTGAAAATACAGTAATAACTGAGACAAGAAAGAAATTAGCTTTCCTCCAAATGAAATGTTTTTGCCTGAAAAGGAATTATTCTTGTCTGTCACACTAAATTGAGATGGTGAATACTGTAATCATCATACTTGCTAAACATCAACTGAACACCCCCACTGTGTGCATATTAGCATTAGCTATATATTAGCAGTAAGCTCGAAGCACTGCTGCCCATGCTAAGCTTCTGCTAGCTTGACTATAGACTCTAACTAAAAAAACAAGAAGCATTCAAATGCATTATGAATATTTTTCAAGTTATTGTTTCAGCCATGACTCACACACAGAGAGACAAATATTCTGCTCACAGGCTATAGGGGCACGAAGCTAATATTTAGCATGCTTAAGTCAGAACAACTAAGAGTTGGTCCTACAAATGTGCACACATAAAATCATTTTGCATGTACCACTATGATACACAACGACCTATCAACTTGGGAAGGGC
This sequence comes from Sebastiscus tertius, assembly GCA_916701665.1. NCBI lineage: Eukaryota > Metazoa > Chordata > Actinopteri > Perciformes > Sebastidae > Sebastiscus > Sebastiscus tertius. The sequence goes on along the minus strand of CAKAOH010022758.1, from coordinate 75,662 downwards.
CAATCTGTGTTGATATACATATAATTTATTTTGCTGCTCCCACCCCATCCAAAAAAGATTGTTTTATATTGTTGTATTCATTATACCACCATGAGCTCTACCCATGCTTCACCTCATTACCCAAAACCTGATTTTATGGCTCCAGCAATCTACAAAATACAGCAGCGAGTGGTAAACCGTGTGTGTGTGTGCAATTTGACTGTTATCAGGCCATTATATAGTCGTTATCGGTCGCTATAAGCACCATAGATGTGAGTCATTAGGGGTCTACTAAGCCAACTGCGTTGTAAAAGTGAAAGCGAAACTTAAAAACAACTGAATGAAATGTTACATTTTAAACACAAACTAAAAGGCTTTTTTAGGTTTAGGCTACAAAAACAGCATGTTTTGGCTTAAAATAACTGTTTCAAAAGGGAAAGTGAAACTTAACACGTCAGAAAATTACACGTTGGTTTCACACAAGATGCAAACCCCGGTCTCCTGGGCGAAACCCTGTATTTTGTGTCACAAAATTACCCCCGACCTCCACTTCATATGGAGTTTCACCCTAACTATACTACAGCGCCTGACTTCCACTTCTGCTCCTGTCTTCAGTGCTATGGTTGCTAGAGGTCGCTGTCATTTCTTTTATACCTTCTTTCGGTGATCTACCATTTGAATAGATGATAAAAATCTACTAGTGGGTGTAGTAGGCCCCTACTGACTCACATCTATGGGGTTGATAGCAACCGATAATGCCTATTTAATAGCCTGATAACAGTCTAATTGGTTGGTGAGCACATGGTAGGAGGTATTTTCTATAGCTTGTGTTTGCATATATGTCTGAGTGGTGATATGACCTGTATGCTTTCTGTTTCCTCCAGCTCTCTGGACCACATCCCCCACTCCTCTTACATCTCTCCTTAACTCTTCGCCTATCTGGTCAGGTTTCTCTCTCTCTTTATCTCTCTCTCTCTGCAGAGTGGGGCTGTTAATACATAATGCACACTCAAGCTTAAAGGACGCATTTTAAAGTGCGTCCATGCTACAGGATGTATCCATCACTGTTTCCTTACCCACTCTCTACATACTGATGATTGGGGTGGGGTCTGTTGGAGCGCCACCACAACACGTGCTCCATCACAGCCTTTACCTTTATGTGCTCCCACTTTTTCTTCTCAGTAACCAGGTTGCTATCTTTCCTACCCTTCACCTTTCCTCTGAGAGGGGGTCATGAGAAGGATTGTACCTTGGTGGTGGAAAGATTAAGTGACACTACCCCGCCCACCTTCCTAATGAAAACCCCTCCCATCTCCTAGTGAAGCTCATCTCCTTCTATAAAGGCTTCTTGTGATGTTAGAAGTTATTTATGGATGGCATTTTATGTTCAGACTGAACTGAAAGTCAATAATGAGAGACGAAATGAGATATTATAAGGTTTTGCATGTACCATCAACAACATCTCTCCAGTGGCTGTGGTTCAAGAGAGACTTTTTGTTTCATAACCTTGGTTTGGATTAAGTAAATACATGCGTCAAAGCAGTCACTTACACACAAAGATATGTTTTAAAAACCACAACAATTGGCTGTATAATGCCCGAAGGAAAAGTGCCAGATTGAGAATGCCTCCTTGTGCACTTGGGGGAAATGTTCAGAGTCCAATTTTAGCTTTTTTTGCTTTAAAAATGAGAGATATTTTAACACATGAAGGAGGTGGTGAACTAAGAGCCGTTTATGCACAGGGTGGTTCCTGTCAGACCAAAAAGGTGTGCCGACACCTATTAAAGAGTTGGAACGAGCCGAGGAAGTAAAGTGCCTTAAGTGTGATGAAGAACATGTACCTGTCAACAGAGCTCTGGGAATGAAGTGGAGATGACATATTTAGATTTCAAGTACAGCGTGTTAGCAATTACAAAAAGATCTTCTACTGTGTGAGCTTGTTAACCCTGTTAGGAATTATTTTCTATTCACTATAACAAAACAAAGGGTTGAAACAGATAGAAGATACTTTATTCACCCTCTTGGGGAAATTCAAACTTGTCCCAATCATGATTTTACTTCAAATTAAAGTAAGTGCTGAGTTTGATCCAAGATTTATTTCAATGGATGTTTTCAGTTATTTTTTCCAAATAATACAGCTTAAAGAGCGCTAATATTATGAGGTTTGATGTCCATTTTATGTCTTTATATCTTTCCTTTTTTTTTGCCATGCTAGCTGCGTGGTTCTATGGCAGGGCTGCCAAAAGTTTTTTTTGTTTTTTTGCAACCAGAAGTGACATGAGAGGGTGGAGCTAAGTACAACCGAACGTTGAATAAAACATTTTTAGGCAACCAAAAATGTTATTAACTTTCATAAACTGAAAACACACTGTGAAGGGGTTAAAGTTATAAGACGAAAACACGGACAACTCCCAGACCGGACAACGCAGTGGTAGCGACCGGTCAATCACAAGGTAGCCACGCCCTAAAGCAAACCCTGCTTTATGGTCTATTTGACTCTAAATGGGACCATAATTTACTAAATGAACACCATGCTGTATTGAAAAAGACTTGAAACTAGTGACTGAGACCATAAACTTAAGTTTACCATGTTTACTGAGGTAATAAATCAAGTGAGAAGTCTGACTTGTTTTTGCAACCAGAGGAGTCGCCCCCTGCTGGCTATTAGATAGAATGCAAGTTTAAGGCACTTCTGCATTCGCTTCACATTTCAGACCTGGAGGTTGCCCACTGACGTCAACACACAAAAATAAGATGGTGAACATGGTAAACATTATACCTTATTATACCGAAACTTCAGCATGTTAGCATTGTCATTGTGAGTATGTTAGGATACTGTAATCTTCATTTAGCTCACAGCTGTGCCTACGTACAGTACAGGCTGACAGAGCTGCCAGCATGGCTTCAGACTCTTGAGTCTTCTTGCGATAATAAAGGAGTGATTGATTATAGGCCTGTCCTGTTCTGTTACACTTCTAACATGCTGCTTAACACAGTTGAGACCTTTATTCAGCATTCAAAGCTGTGCATGTAACCATAACTTGAACTCTGCACCACAGCGATTCAGTCACGTTCCAGCAGTATAATGGCTGTTAGCCAAAGAAAAATGACGTTGAAAGCTTGGACCACAGAGAAATCGCTCTGGAACAGAAACGAGGTAAAATGGACATTCATTACTCAACTGCTGCCCTCAGTAATGGAGTACGGGAAAAGGTTACAGTACAAATTGTGGTTTCTGTCACGAGACAATGGACAGTCGCCACTGAAAGGCTCCATACAGTACAGTGAAATGTGAAGTATAAATCACACTAAACCTCCAAGTGCTGCTCCAGAAAAAAAAGCCAATCCTTTTATCGGTTGATAAATACTGTATGACTCTTTAAACTCTTAAATCACTCCATTAAGTGGCTCTTTTTGAGACTGTGTAAGACAGAAAAGCCAAAAAGACCTTGATGCCAACAGGCTTATAAGAGCAAACATAAGATTCTTGAGAGTGACAATGAAATGTATAAAAAGGCCCAACATTCAGAATTTATCAAACATTCAACAGCTCTTCTGTCTCAAGAGTACATCCACGTCAGGCATGTGACAATCTAAATAATTTAAATGTCAGTCGACTGCTGCAGCTCCTAGATATTACTGCAGGGATGTGACGTTAAAATGTTAAATGATAGATGGTGTTTTGGTCTTTTTTCAGCCAAATAAAAGGTTAAGTTTGGGAGCTTTGCAAATCATTTTGGGGATTTAAACCAATTTCATCCACTTTGAATTTATCTCATCCATGCGCTAAGACCTGATTGTTAATTAATTTAAAAGTTAAAGTCACAGATTGGTTCACTACATGCACTGACGAATACTAAACCATCACTCACTTTTCTATCTAGATTATTCTTAATAAATAAAAGTAATTTTACTACAGCGATGTATAGAAACTAGAAGTATGAGGATGAGCATGGCCGAAGATGCAGATGATTCTCACACAAAATGGAGAACTAATAAAGCCAATTCAAGCCATAATAAGTCATTAGAGCATTACATGGAAATTTCAGGACATTTTTAGCTCTCCACTCCTCCCTCTCTGCACAATTGGTGCAGCATGAGAAAGAGGCGTCTCCTCTATTGGCAGCTTTATGTTCACTATATGATCTCTCTCTGTTCCAAGTGTCACTGCAGCCTTGCCTGGTATGCTTTGCCTGGTAAAGAGCTGCAGCATGGCATTTCCACATCAATCTAAGTATAAGAGGCTGGAAATGAGCTATACTATGCTGAGTAACCTTGGACTACATCTGAACTCAGGCTACACAGTTTAAAGCCAGATGCCTGCCATCAGTGTGGCCACATACTGTCGCTGCATGCACCTCCACTCTACCTTGAACTGAGAAGCATGAGATGAATAATTCATCATTTTCCGTCCATGTACATACTGAGATATATCTACTCTCTGGGAATAAAAAGGGGGGTACAGATCAATTAATAAGCAACACGGATGATTACAATTCATAAAACTGGTGACAAAAGCTGCGCATAAACCATCAGGTTCAATTAAAAAGCTGTTGTGGCTGAACGAGTCTGTTCAGGAGCGTCAATACTTCCAGACTAGAGACTTGTGGATTCAGTGGCACTTAGTTTTGCCATGCCATCCCAGAGTAAAACGGGAAAAAATCAAAACATTACAGCATCTTCATACATAACTAGACCAAAAACTCCCAATTATTGTAAACATCATCAGCTGATCCAACGCGCTGAATAAGGCACTTTTACGCACCAAGAAATGGAGCAGGTCTCTCCAGCTTTTGTCTCATTTTGGCTGCATAATAGAAATAAAGCCAGTGCTGCAGGGATATGACAGAGCAACGACAGACAGAGAGCTATATATATATATATATATATGCATTCAACAGATGAGAAGTGGAAGCCATTCATACATAACTAGACCAAAAACTCCCAGTTATTGTAAACATCATTAGCTGATCCAAGGCACTTTTACGCACCAACAAATGGAGCAGGTGTCTCCAGCTTTAGTCTCATTCGCTATTTTGGCTGCATAATAAAAAGAAGCCAGTGCTGCAGAGATATGACAGAGACGACGACAGACAGACTATGCATTCAACAGATGAGAGGTGTGAAGAAACACAGGTAAGAGTATAAGAGGATTTTAGGATTGGTTTCTTTACCGCTGATTGAAAGTCAACAGTTTGTTAGAGGCTGGATCCACACTATTCATGTCCCCATGCGATGTCAGTCCAGCGGACAAGGCGACAACAACAACAAAAAACCGGTGTCTCTTTTTTTCTCCCCTCCTCTCTCCGTGTGTTTCTCCTCCAGTTACAGGATCATCACTGCGGCGCAAACTCCAACAAACAGCTGATCCAAAACCCGGTTGATGGTCGAACTCTTTCTTGCGCGCAACTGGTCACAGCATGATGATGAAGCGGAACAGGCTCTGCCATAGGAGGCTGTGTGTGTTTACTGGGTGATCTCTCTCTCCCTCTCTCTCTCTCTCTCTCTCTGTCCCTCCCTCTCTCACTCACATAAATGGTGCATTTTCAATCCACCACAGTTTGTTGCTGGAGGCTCTGCGGAGCAAAAAGGCAACCATTCAGAGCAGATTATTCTTATCGGGTTTTTTTTTTTTTTTTCCCTTCTTCGTCTTTCTTTCAGCTCCTGTTACATCACCGTCAATTACAGTGAAGCTGCTTCTCTCTACAGTTACAATATCCTGGAGCGCAAAGTGATGTCAGGACTGACTGAGGCTGCAGGTTTCACAGCACATCATCCTGTGTGTGAGCACTGAGAAAATAAGAAGGGCATGCATTGAAACATGAATTTTAAGTGTTTTTCCTGCTCTTAAATTATATCCTGGTCAAGTTAGGAGCAGAAATAAGGCAGGGAATGTCCCATAATCCTATAATGTCCAATCATTTTTTATTTTAAAGACAATCAAATGTACTTGCTAATAAGCCACCCTTTGTACAGTATAAGTTGTAGCTAACTAATGACTTTATTAAAGGGGACCTATTGTGCTTTTTTCAGGTGCTTGTATTTTGTTTCTACTAGAATATGTTTACTTTAATGTTCAAAAAACACTTTATTTTTCTTATACCGGCTGTGCTGCAGCACCTCTTTTCACCCTCTGTCTGAAACGCTCTGTTTGAGCTCCTGCAGGGAGCTTGTCACTTGGTGACATCACCACATTACAGAACAAAAGGCGAGTCTCCAAGCAAAGCATTTCAGGTAGTTCAGGAGCAGAGTTTAATGTCCAATCATTTGTAGTAAATCAGCTTTTATTTTCAATCAAATGTACTTGCTAATAAGTAACCATTTGTACAGTATAAGTTGTAGCTAATTAATGACTTTATTAAAGGGTTATTTTCAGGTGCATGCTTGTATTTTTTGTATTTTCTACTAGAATATGTTTACATACTTTAATGTTCAAAAAACACTTTATTTTCTTATACTGGCTGTCCTCTTTTCACCCTCTGTCTGAAAGATGAATTTACGTGTTTTTCCTGCTCTCAAATTATGTCCCTTGTCAAGTTAGGAGCAGAAATAAGGCAGGAAATGTGGTCTGTGATCAGCTTTGCGTCCTATAATGTATCCAATCAGCTTTTATTTTAAAAGGCAATCAAATGTACTTGTTAATAAGTCACCCTTTGTAAAGCATAAGTTGAGGCTAACTAATGACTTTATTAAAGGGGACCTATTAGGCTTATTTTCAGGTGCTTGTATTTTGTGTTTCTACTAGAATATGTTTACTTACTTTAATGTTAAAAAAAACACTTTATTTTTCTTATACCTCTTTTCACCCTCTGTCTGAAATGCTCTGTTTGAGCTCCTGCAGGGAGCTTGTCACTTGGTGACATCACCATGTTACAGAACAGAAGGCAAGACTTCAAGCAAGGCGTTTCAGGTAGTTCCCGAGCAGAGTTTCAGAGGGGGGGAGAGTAACTGCCTTTGTTGTGGACTTTTGGTTTTGTAACTTTGCAGATCTTTTACATGCACAAAAAAACACACTAAAGGAAAGGGAAAAGCATAAAAGCATGATAGCTTCCCTTTAATAGTTTAGTAGAATAATTAAACTGTTTTATGGAGCCGTTTTAGCCATTAATAACAAGAACAACTTTTGCCAGGTTGTAAAAAAACATTTTGGTTTATCCTTTCCTAATAGGCCAATAAGCAGCTACAAATTCATTGGTAACATTAATAAATACTCCCACTTCCTAATAAGATAGAGAAGAAACAAGAACTATTTTTCAAAACCTGGCAATCCTTGAATTGTTCTTATGGCTTATAACTGATTTAAAGCATTCGTAAATGATTTGCTAACCATTACACCTCATAAAGCCTATATAAAGGATGACATATTACCACATGTTCTAACATTTCTCTGAAGGGATGAACTGATCTTTGTGTTTCTTTGGCCTCTCAGATGCTCACCAATCAATCACTCTTATGTGTTCTCTGGGGTTTACCCATAATCCCACTCAACAGCAGGTCCAGGCAATGATGAGGTCATTCATTTATTCATGCAGCCTTCCTCTTCTCCTCTCTTACTCTTCATCTCTCCCTCTCCTGTCTCTCTCTCTGTCTTTTTAGCTCTTCAAAATGCACTTTTCTGCCTTATGTGGTTGGTCCTGGAGACACAGCAGATGTGAGACTGGCATTTATCACACTGCTGTCGCATTTATTAGAGGAACCGAGTGATTGCGTGCCACAGCAAACATGCTGTCTTGTGTTTTGTTGTCACGGACTTCCTCATTTTGTGGGGTCCCACGAACCCCAATACTTTATGTGCTGATGATGTTTTAGAGGGTTTTTTTTTTGCCGAAAACAGCTGCCTGAAAATGACGAAATTAGAGCGGTGAGTTGAGAGTTGAGAGAACAGTAAAGTTGCCAGACAGCTGAACAATGAGCTGAAACTGTCCATAAAGCTCCATTAAAGGTGCTAAATGCGAGATTAGGAGCATTTCTAATGCCTCCACACGGCTCTCAACATGGCGGCAACAGCTAAGCTGGCGGCTCACAGCTAACGGTGCTAAAAGCGCCGTCAGTGCCTGATCCATCCGTTCTGCACATGTGCAGGCACGCCTACCCAGAATGCCTTGCGGGAAGACCCGCCCCTACTGTTTCATTATTCAATTCATTCCTGAGAATATTTGAGGCGACAAATCAACTGTGTAGATTTCGAATATTGGTAGTTTTACAAAACTTGATTGGCGTTTTCGGAGTTGAGAAGCTCTATATGAACTGGCACGACAACGAGCCCTTCTCCAGAGAGGATTGTCAGCGAGGCACTCGGCCAGGCGCGCTCTCAGAACCCGCTGTCTCAAGAGATCGTCTCTTGAGTAGCTTTTATTTCCCTGTTGACGAATGGTTTGTTCAAATGTCACGACACAAATCTGCCTTGTTTTTACACATATATTCCCATAGTTCATATAGAGGCAACAAATTGTCTTGGCAAAAGACTTACTGTTATTATTATTATTATCATTATTATTATTATTACAGCACCGTAAACAGGGAAACAAAAGTGTCTTGTCTACAAGAGGGTCTCTTGAGACAGCAGGTTCTGTGAGTGTGACTGGCCAGCTGACTAGCCAACGATCCCCGCGGGCGCGTCTAGGAGACCGGCCTCTAGAGACTTTTACAGCCAGCTCGCTGTCGTACCAGTGTGTTAGCATCATAGCTAGGCTACCTACCATTAGCATTTAGGTTTAGAAGCCAGTAGACAATCAGAGGTAGAGTAGAGGTAAATAAGGTATACTGCGCAGCTGGGATGGACCGGGCATTGATAGCGTTAACAGTAAAAACATGATAAACAGCCTACATTGCTATTATAAAAATAGCAATTATAGCCGTTTCAAGTATCGTGGTGCCATAACAATGGTAAGAGTGTTTTGTTTAAGCTGTTAAAAAGTGCCCGGGGTCTTCTGGACCCTAAACAGAACATATAAGGGTAAGGTTTTAACACTCAGAGTAATGCAACAGCATACGTGGAATAACCATGTGAGGGGGAGAGGACACAAAGAAAAACACAAAAATGGGGCAAAAACATGTCAAAACAGACATGTTTTTTTAATTCTCTGCACACATACACACCTGCAGATTAGCAGGTGAAATGTGAGCTCAGGTAAATCTGATACCTTCACAATAGCCCAGCCACAGCCTGTGTCTCTAGCTCAGTCTACACACACACACACACACACATGAAAGAGTGCAGGAATGCTCGGCTCAGGCTACGCAGCACTCAGCTGCTCATCAATTTTTAATCAGCAGAAACCCCCCTCTGTGGCACGCCACACCACAGGAAAACACCTAAAGCTACCGACACACATGGCATTTTCTCTCTCAGAACGCGTCTACCATTAAAAATAGCTTGTGTTGAAATGCAGCTGAAATCTGAAACAGCCTGAAGAAAAAGAAATCCTTTTAAAAAAAAAAGACACCTCCGAAAATAAAGCCCTCGTTTTTCACACGTCAGGATCGAGTTACAAACAATCAACCTGAGATACCTGAACACCCCCGCCTCTAATTAGAGCCCCGAGGCGGCATACAGAGACCATCATACATGTTGCATAAACACAGCTTCATCACACACCCTCCCATTGTCTCACTTTGACACGCACTGCCCACATGGCCTTTGCATAAGCGGGCTTCTGGTTTTTAACGGTCGCCTGTGAAGCCAGTCTGTAACAAAACAAGGGAAGTCAGACGGGGAAGACTTCCTGTTCAAAGATCAGTCTGGTACCATGGCCTCGGAGCTGCAGTATCCTCCTGAATGCAGAACACAGCTGCCATGAGAGGAATATCCAGTATAATGTGGCAACGTTCTGCTCAAGGCGATGAGTATAATCTACTGATTCCTCACAATTGAAAAGAGGACGTAAACAGGTGTTTGTTTTTGAGTCTTTACTGATGTCAGAAAAACTGACATGATACATTTTTTCAAGTATACAGCGGCGTTATCAGCTGTAACCACCATATGAGCACAGTGCAGAGCAGCGGATAAAGGAGCACACTCACATGCACGAACATGTATTAAAAGCACGCGCGGCCAATGTCAACAAAGCAAGGATGTTATTAAGAGTGGGTCCCAGTTTTGTTTGTATCACATTCAACAATTTCCACTGATGGAAAGTTGGTAATGTGGCAAGAAACATGCATGCCGTAGCAATGTGCCAGCACAGGAACAAAGTGAGAAGAAGACTAGCAAGCACAAGTAAACAAGGATTTAAACAGCATAAGTCTAAAATTCTTCTGTTGTTTTTTAAGGATACACACAATGTGGTTATAAAGTTATTCCTCATTTTTAATGCATTTTTCTACAAATGTCCCACGGCACGGGACGCTTTTGTCAATTTCCTGCATACAGTTTTTTTCAAAATAAACTTCCAACTTCACAGGAAACAACTTGGTTAGGTTTAGGCAACAAAACTACCTACTTAGGTTTAGGAAAAGATTATGGTTTGGGTTCAAATAAATCCTGAAGTGGCGTAACTTAAGTACGGAAGTTACGTGACAAATCAATGTTGATGTCTGGTTTCACCCAAGGGGACTAACGTTGGTCTCCTGGGCGAAAGTCTGGTGTGTTGTGACCCACCCATCCACCTCGACCTCCTCCTTAAAACGCAGCGTTTGTCGGCCTTTATACTTCCTGGTTCAAAAATTACGTGGATTACATACTAATTGTGTATGAGAATATGAAAGTGTACGAGAGCAGCCTGGTTTTGGTGAGAAAAAAAGAGAATGTAAACACAACTTTGTTTATTTAAACACTCCACAGGGTACCTTTAATGCTGCAACAGGTGACTCTTTTAAATGCCCAACTGTGAGATGCGGCAATCAGCCGTCTAGTCTGCCAGAATGTATAAGACAGCGAAATGATAAACATTCATCAATTAATTTGTGGATTCATTTTCTGTTGATCGACCAACTGTTTCAGCAGTATATTCATGACACAAGGATCCAACCATAATTCTTCAGGCTGGGTGTCGCCTTTTATTTAAATGAGTTTGCCATTTGCACGTAGATTAACTCAAACTACAGTATGTGTCACCATATATTTTGTATTATCTTATAAAGATACTGACTGCTGTTAAAACAAACAAAAGGTTCACACACCCTCAAATGCAACTTTCCATCATGCCGAGTAACCTGTGAGTCTCTACTGAGGGCTTCAGTGTTAGTTAGGAAGTGAAATATAAACTCTAACCTGCAATCGTCAACTCATATACATGCAAGTATGTGTGTGTGTGTGTGTGTGTGGGACCCAGCACTGATGGGCTATCCCAGGCTTTGCATTCCCCAGACAAATGCAACTTCAAAGAGCAGGTTATAAATGTAGGTGTAAGCATTATGGTGCGTGGGTTCAATCCATGTGTCCATGCCAGTAAGGGTTGTAAGTGTGTATGCACGAGCACGAGCACGTTAGCCGCAGCACTTGAAGCCCGTGAAGCTGCCTTGCCTGATGCGGATCAGGAGCTCTTGACTCAATAGTGTACTAATCCCTCGGAGCTATACGCCGCCTTCTCTCTGGACAGCTGCCACTCCGGCCCTTTAGTCTCACCCTGTAAGCCGTGTCTGACCACGGCACCTTTCCCACGCGTCGGATAAACAAAGCCTCTGTTACTGTGTGTGTGTGTGTGTGTGTGTGAGAGAGAGAGAGAGAGCGTCCAATGTGATTAGATGTGCAGCTACTGACGCCGAATCACTCCGAACCAAATGGGAGTCATTTCTTTAAATACATGTATGAAAATGAACACGCACAATGTAATGCAAAGTGCAAGACGCACTACTACGAGCGTCAACGCACATCCAGATACAACATGCAAATCAATAGACCTGCCATGATGTCACCTTTCATTGATGAAGCTTTGGTCCCTGCATGGATAATGTGTACTTTTGTGGAGGAAGCAGTAAATGGCATTGAATTTGATTATGGGCATGATTCAACCTGTACCACACACACACACACACACACACACACACACACACACACACACACATACACACTGGAACAGCAGCAAAATGGTGAGGTCAAAAAGGCATTTAGCTCAGACTGTGGAGTTTTTGGCAGCAGTAGAAGGAATGTACTTAAGAACACTTTTAAAAGTACTTTACTTGAGTATTTTTTTTATTTTGCGCTACTTTTGCGTTGTTAAAGATTAACACAGTAGAAACCTCTTCATATGTGAGTTGTTAGTAGTTCCAACAAGAAGTGATTTGAGGGCCAAAGTGGTAAAATTATCCACATTTGAAAACAATGAAAACAACGGCAACACTGCTGACAGAGCTAACAGTGTTAACCTGGAGGGTTGAACCAGAGGGTGGGCGCCACATCGGTCAGGGAGCGAGCCAGTGGGGCACGCTCATGCACTTAAAGGCACGCGCTGCCGCTCAACAAAGCACAGAGAAACTCAGATTACAAAACAGATAAAGAGAGAGAGACTTCATTTCCGCTCAGGACGACATTACTCCTCTAAATCTTTACATAGCTGCTATATTAATGCTCTGAATATCGTATAGGGAACCTTTAATCATCTCACGACCCCTCAGATTTATCTTGTGACCCTTTGGAGGGGCCCGACCCCTAGGTTGGAAGCCACTGGACTGAACTTCCTACCTATATGTAAAGTAGTTAAAGTAATAATCTCTTTTAAATAAGTGTCTGTTAAGTCACCATCTATTGCTGAAGAAGGTAACACAATGGTGATTGAGCCTATGGCCCACTGATGAAAGTATTGCAATATTTGTATATTTGCAGTGGTACAAACTGGGTGTCTGTGGAGACATTCCCAGAAAACAATGTTGTATTACAGTTTTTCTCCAGTGTATACACTCAAAGAATGAAACTATGCACACAATTCTGAAGTACATTTTGTTGTTAATACTTCTGTACTTTTACTAGAAGTTTGAATGCAGGACTTTAACTTGCAACGGAGTAGAGCTGCAACCATTAGTCGTTTAATCAAGAGACGGAAAATTAATCGGCAACATGAATCAAAAAATGCCAAATATTCACTGGTTACAGCTCCTCAGATGTGAGGATTTGTTGCTTTTCTTCGTCATATATCAAATTAAGCTGAATATCTTTGGCTATTGGACTGTTGGTCGTATAAAAAATGAACACATCACTTGGACTGTTTGAAATTATAACAGACATTTTTCACAATGTCATAGACAAATAATGAGTGGATTAATCAAGAAAACAATCTGCAGATTAACTGATGATGAAAATAATAGTCAGCTGCAGCCCTATAATGGAGTATTAGTACATTGCTGTGTAGGTACGGGGATCTGAGTGCTTCTTATTCCACCTCTGGCTTTAACTGACTAATGATTTAAACCTCTGGATGTACACCTCAGTGAGCGGTCTTTAACAGTTTGAGATATTCTCTAATGGCATTTACACACATGAGCACATGCACACACGCATACATGCATACAGACACGTGCCGACGATTTGGATTCAGACATTGGCCTCTTTGTTTCTAGTGCATCCCAAATGCCAGCGGGTCACCATGTGGCCTCTGGGAAATGTCAGCGTGTCAAGCTGCAGCGATTGATGATGGCACTTTCATTAAATGTGATCAGGTGAATTAACCTTTTGTCTGTAACGATCAGACCACTCTGCCCTTCGCCCTCTGGCTACATGCGTCGTGTGTGTGCTTTTGTACAGTTTTTTGGACACTGACAACGCACTTTAGTCCGTTAGTACTTGTAGGCAATAATAACAATTTCTGTTGTTACAGAACACAAAGAAATAAGTGAGCTTGTTGTCTGAATGAAACCGTCAGCTGCAGCTACCTGAGTCCAGCTGCTCTCCGCATAAACATCACTGCTTCTGAATGCACTAACTCCTCCTGGCGGAAAAGTATGAATGACCAACGTACTGCTCGTCATTTCTATACTTTGATTTTTTCGCAGCTTGAGTTTCTTGTGATTGTATCTTGTGCAGAATCAAAAAGCTCAAACTAAATGACAAAGATCTAAAGTGTGAATGCTTGTTCTTAAATTACATTTTTTACAACCATTGACCCTTCACCATATGGTAACATCACTGCTTTTAAAAGGGAGAGTCTGCCCTCTTGTGGTTATAACTTGTATCACCATTAGATGAGAAAACAATGTATGTATTGTATATGACTTGTGAGTTTATTCAAACAATATATATCTTATATTGCATAATTTATAATCATTATTATAAATTAAATAAATTAATAAAGACTAACCTTTTACTGCATTAATTGTGTTTTTAGGGAAAAATGTAAATAAATAAATAACTAATAATAATAATAATAACACAAAAATAAATAACTATTATATGATCTATCAATTAAATTTGAAATTACCCCATCCTACCAAACTTGGATTTTTTTGTTGTTGTTTTTGTTTTGAATATCTATGAGTTGTGGAGAGAACAAGACAAGACGTCATTGGGTTTTGGGAAACACTGATCGACATTTTTCACCATTTTCTGACATTTTATAGACGATTAATCGAGAAAATAATCGACAGATTAATTGACAATGTAAGTAATTGTTAGTTGCAGCCCTAATGTGTTTCTTTATGAAGTAATTCCGAATTTTTTTAATATATTTTCCGGTTCCTCAGGTTTCTTTATACTTTAGTTTGTGAAACAGAGATGGGAATCACATTTTCTGCCTTTGAACAAACTAAATAAGCATACAGCTCCATGTTATTCTCTCCTACTTCCACCCAACAATTCACAAAAAGCTGATCATATTATCATAAATGGCAGATATGAATCATTCTTGGCTTGAGATACATCTAATTAATGTAGGTGTGTTGGCTCTAGATTAGTGAAACCTACATAACTGCCTCTAAAACCTGATTGTCGGATCTGTTCTTCCTCGCTGTCACTGTCCTCCTCACCATCAGACGGGAAAAGACCTGAACCACTCAGTCAGGTTTCTATTGGACCTGTGTACCGTAAAACGTCCCTGTGTGATGAGAAAGTGGAGAAGAGGCCAACAGTTGGGGAAACTCAAGCTGTTTTTTTAAAGAATGTCCACACTTCAACAACATCATTTTAACCACATCTTTACGGCCTCTGCTGAAAATACACTCTTCCTATTTGTTTCTACACGTACTTTCAATCTGCTGCACTTCCGTTCCTTTCATCCTTTCACCCGTTCTTTCTGCTGCTCGCTCTCTAACCAAGAAGAGGTTTTGGCCGGCCTCCCTTAAAAACCGCAGGGTAAAAATGTACAAACAGTAACCCTTCACAGGCTCCATTTCCTCCTCTGTCTCTCCTGGATCACGCTTTAAGGGTTATGACGGGGGCAACTCACAGTGTACACACAGACTGTACCCATACTGTGCAGACTTCCTTTGATCGTTCATACTTCAGCACACACTCACTTTCTCTTTGCGTCATCCTTGACAGTGACCGTGGTAAGAAAAAAAAAGAAAGAAGTTTGCACAACTGTGAGAAAAAAAGAAAACACTTCTCCAGAATATGACTATTGTACGCGAGCGGCTTGTGGCTTGTGCTCGAGCTGGCCGCATCTCAACCCATACCTTTGCTTTAAGTACAACTCGCTGGGCTTATTCCAGCCGACTATAATGGGAAATGTTTTTCCAGCCTCCGAGCTTTCCCGGAGCAGTGCGCAGTGCATTTTAATGTGTAGGTATGTGTCTTAAAGCCCTAAATGGAAGCAGATGTTTCAGTCGGAGAGTAGAAGTTTACATAGGGCTGTAATCAAGAGAGGGATTTTTCTTTTTTCTTCCAGTAATTTGAATCTATTTTTCTGTCTAAATGAGCCTGGTGCGCTGCATTGTGCGCATGGCTGAACTGTGCCGGGTTGTGCTGAGCTATGCAGCCACATATGGGAGTGATTACAGTCCAGTGTTTATCAGACCTCACTGAGGGACTGACTGTACGGCTGAGCAGAGCAGCACACTATTTCAATTTCCCAGCTACAACCTTCTATGGAAATCAGACAAGTGATACAATATTACACCGACACTGTGCATGCAATCATAATCCCTGGGAGCATTACTTTTTTTTTTAGAGCTGAAACGATTATCACAGTCTGTTTACAGGTCTTGTGGAGAACTGCTGCATATGTGAGAAAAGCAAGATGTTATCATCACCAACTCGTCATATACGGACTCTTCATCAGACCCCATTGGCGTCATCTGTTTCCGGTCAGCACTTGTTGTGAAGTAAAGATAAACAGGTGCTTAGGTTCAGGCAATAAAACGGCTACAGTTAGATTTAGGAAACCACAGCGTTGTCACATCATAAAACAGTGATTGGAAAGGGTTTTTTGAAAGCACTGACAAATGACCTGCTGATAGGGGCGTCAGATCAGAAAACGCTTTTTGTGTCGTTAACATATTTTGTCATTTAATGTGGAGGACTTGTCTCTTGTCTCATGCGAACAAACAATCTGTGTCTAACGTGTGTGTGTGTGTGTGGGCTAAATGAGCTCACAGAATGCAAAGCAGAGGAGTGCCTTAAGTCAGCAAAAATGTCAGTAAGCCCATCAATTCAACTCCCCGTTGGTCGCTTTATGACAGGCTGTAACGCAGAGGGAGACCCGAGCAGCCCAGCCTACCACAACCACTTTCCCTCTGTCTGTTAGAGAGCACATCAATATGGCCCCTGTCCATGTTGGTGCCTTCTTCTTAGATCTAAAAACATAGAAAACATGTCTGACATTCAAAACACATGTTCTTCATTCACATGCTGCTTTGAAGCCTACCGTAAAAGCTTCACCAGGAAACCACAAGAGGACAAACCCTAATACATATTTCCTTCTCTTTTTTTTTTTCCACATATGCTCAAAACTCCCTTGCCCCGCTCCTTTGCAAAGCACCTGAATGCAGCACGCCTTCAGCTACATCTGGCTCCAGATGCTGTGCCAATCTGACAAGACGGCAAAAACCCCTGGCAACAACAGTCCCAAACAATGTGGGTTTGGCAGCAGGAGAGGTTAATGAAGATAGCATTTCAAAAAGCAAATGCACTCAACTAACCTCTGAAGTGAGAAGTTCAGGGAGAGAGGAGGATGAGTGAAAGAGTCTGTCAGAGTTTCGGCGGCTGCAGGATCTATTTTTGCTCCGTTAATGCGGCCACAGTTGCAGGGGGAAGTTATGGCTGCTCTATGAGAAGCTTTTTGTTCATGGACGGTAAAAGCAAGGAGTGGCTGGATTGATTAATGCAGAGCGAACGTTTCAAAGCCGACTAATCCAGGCGTCAAACCTAATCTTTCCTTCCTTCGTTGTGAGCAAGCTCCTTATCTCAGCCTATTTGTTAGGTCTGCGTTACAAAATTAAACCATAGTAACATGTTCTAATCACACATTGCCCTGCGTTAGCCCGATGATAAATGGGCTTCTCCGCTTCCTGCCAGCGCATGCCTTTCCTTAAATGAACTACAAATGTTCTGTTATGGATCGACAAGACTCCACGCGGTTAGTTTCCACTGCATCAGAATTTGCTGATGTTGCCATTGAACTCATTACAAAGCACGGTGCTGACTTTTTCAGATTTTTGATCCTGGCTTCATCTGATAAAAATCTTCCTCCAGTGGCCAGTGTTTGTATGCCTGCTGGTTCGTGGTGTGTTTTACTGCCTGTTCACATAACTCCCCTTTTGTCTCTCTGGCACCGTGTGGCCTAATCTCATTCACACACAATTAGCCGAGGATGACTGGAAGAGGTTGGAGACAGACCAGAGCGGAGAGTTTAGTGACAGGCGCAGTTGATATGCTGCATTGTTATGAAAATTAATGGAAAAAACACACTAAATTAGGTTAGGATTTGTTGCTCCTGGAGGACATCCAGACACTCCCATCAAGCTCAAGACTCAAGACTCAAGGGCAAAGAACTTGTGTGTTCTTGTTTTATGCACCAGCGTGATAAGATCACATTTCTGAAAGAGTATTAAAGAGATTTAGCAATCCTGCAACACTGACAGACTCAGGGTGGACATTATTATTATTATTATTTATTTTATTTTTTTTAAAAAAAAAAGGTAAAAATCGATGTAGCAGAACTAGGACTGCACAATTAATCAAAAGTTAGCAATTTCAAATTTGGAAAGGTCTCTAAGCCTCACCGCTTTTTAAGTCCCTCATTTTCAATTGATTACAATATTTAATCATGATTAATCACATGATTGTTCACAGTTAATCAAGATTCATCACAAATTAATCACACATTTTTTATCACTTCAAAATGAACCAAGTATTTAATACTCTTATCAACATGGGAGTGAGCAAATATGCTTGCTTTACGCAAATGTATGTATATATTTATTATTGGAAATCAATTAACAACACAAAACAATGACAAATATTGTCCAGAAACCCTCACAGGTACTGCATTTAGCATAACAAATATGCTCAAATCATAACATGGCAAACTGCAGCCCAACAGGCAACAACAGCTGTCAGTGTGTTAGTGTGCTGACTTGACTATGATTTTCCCCAAACTGCATGTGATTATCATAAAGTGGGCATGTCTGTAATGGGGAGACTCGTGGGTACCCATAGAACCCATTTTCATTCACATATCTGGAGGTCAGAGGTCAAGGGACCCCTTTGAAAATGGCCATGCCAGTTTTTCTTTGCCAAATTTTTGCGTAAGTTTGGTACGTTATTTAACCTCCTTCCCGTTTTCTAGTTTCACATGATGCCAGTATCTTCACTCTAGCTTTAAAACTGAGCTACAACCTAAAAATTGCAATTTGCATTAATGCATTATTATCGCGTTAACTTTGACATCCACTCCCATTCAAAAAAAAACATTGATTTCCAGAAGAGGGAACCAGAAGTGCAAAAATGCTAACTCGTTTCCAGGTTTTAGGACTCATTCCCAATCCATGTATCATATTTTGTGCAGCTCCCCCTGGAGCAGTCCTGTAGAAGGTAACCCAAAAATTGTAAAAACTTGCAAAACCTTGTCAGATTCGCTACCTGTCATCCTATCCTAAGTTTCTAGACACAACTCTCTGGAGCCACAAAACCCACCTGCAACTATTAACCACCTGCAACCAGCATAGCAGAGGAAAATGACCCAATTATTGGTTCCAGTTGTCCATTCAGCTCTTCTGCTTTCACCTGCAAACTCTGCAGCTACCTGCTGTCAGAGAGATGATCTGCCAACTGGCACTCCGCTGACTCTGTTAGATAAGGCTGAGTCACTATATGAAGCACTGTCCAAGACACAGTCAGAAATAATAATGTGATGTGAATCTGTTTGTTTATCCCAAAGGAGATTAGCACAGAACAGAACTTCTCGCTAGAATTTAGCATAATATTTTTTGTGTTGAATACATACTCTAAGAGATCTCTCACACCAGCAGTGTAAAGTATGCAAAGTATATTTACTCAAGTACTGCACTTAAGTATAATTTTGAGATGCTTGTACTTTGAGTTTTTCCTTTTTTTTTTACTCCACTACATTCATCTGACAGCTATAACTAGGAGTTACTGTTCAGATTAAGACTTTACATAATAAAACACATGATAAGCTTATCAAATATAAAACAATGTTCAAGATTAAATCAGTGGTTCCAAACATTATTGGTTTGTGTCTTCTTGCAAAATGTATTGTGATTTGTTCGCTTTAGTGTTCCACCAAAGGGATATTCCCCCTATAAAAACGGTTTCATTAGATAATTGCGGACGAAAGAGGTCAAATCATAAAATATTTTAAAAAAGAAATAAAAGATTGGAGAAAGGTCAAAAATATAATTAAAGTTTTCTTCTTTCCTCTCCAATTAATCATCTCACGTCCCCTCAGATTTATCTTGTGACCCTTCGGAGGGGGCCGACCCCTAGGTTGGGAACCACATAACTGTATATAAAGTACTTAAAGGTGCAGTGTGTAGGATTTGGCGGCATCTTACGGTGAGGTTGCAGATTGAAACCTCTCCCGTGTGCCAAGTGAGTCGGAGAACTACGGTGGCTGAAGCGAATGGCCCTCTCAAGAGACAGTCGTTGTAAGAGTAGAGTCGGTCATTTTGAGAATAGTAGAGTGTGTGTACGTGGGAGGTGAGTGGTGAAGCAAGAGAGAGAGAGAGAGAGAGAAAGGGAGACGTCGACGGGAGAGAGTAACGTTATCGACTCCGGCCAAAGCAGGAAAAGTTAAAAGTGTTTGGTTTGTCCATTCTGGGCTACTGTAGAAACATGGCTGCCGACTCCATGGAGAGGACCCGCTCCATATGTAAATATATACGGCTCATTCTAAGATAACGAAAACACAACAACTCTTAGTTTCAGGTGATTACACACTAAAGGAAACATACTGATTAATCTTACATTCAACTTCTGCCAATAGATCCCCCTGAATGTTACACACTGGTCCTTTAAAAGTAGCTCCACCTCAACCAGCTGAACTGCTGCTTATGAAATGATGCATCACTATTAACAATTTAATTATATATATATCACTCACAGGGGCAAAACGAGTACTTTTACTGATACTTGAAGTACAATTTGCTGATAATACCTCTGTACTGTACATTTATTAGTATTGCCACATTGTTGTATAGGTACTTTTACTTATGTAAAAGGATCTGAGTACTTCTTCCACTGCTGTCTCACACTATGTCTGTAGCCTGGAGGAGAAAACGAGGACAGATCAATGTCTAGATAAAAGTACCTCATGACACACTTCCACAGGCAAACATATGGAAACACTTCTGCCAGTGTGTGTGTGTGTGTGTATGAGCATGTTATGCACGTGAAAACACGTTTCTAACATACTGTGTGTGTACTGTCCAAATGTGTTAGGTTTATTTGGTCATGCACCTCTGCAGCACGATGAATTATACACAGACTTCTCAGCAGCAGCAGCAGCAGCCCTTTACTGGAGTGTCTTTCATATCCCCTCAGTACAGCGGAGAATCTATTTCCCCACGCAGTACCACTTCAGGCTCGTCTCTGATTGATCGTCTGTTAAACTGCAAGTGTCTGAGAGACGGTCTGCCAGGAAGCCTTACACTGTGACTCTGGGTCCACGGCGTACAGACATGGAACGAGCTCCTTCACGGCGCAGGATAAATCAAGCTAATTAGAAGAGATGTGTGATTCGAAAGTAAGCGCTTGGCACAAATCTCGCCCCCCGCACGCACCCTGAATACAGTACATGCTTCTATTTGGAAAAGTGGGGACCTGGCAGTCTGGATGGAGAGACGTCTCCAACACAAGTGTCGCCATCACACATACTGAGAGAAAGTAATCAGCTATAAGGGCAATGGAGCGAGATTCATGAGTAAATTTGCACTTCATGCGAACACCTCCGCAGATTGTCTGAAATAGCAGGAAATGAGAGTGGAGGTGGAAGAAGGGGAGGTGATACGATCAAGATAAATCAAGCTGCAAAGGTTAGTCGATTAGGAAAGACAATTAATTGGCAACTATTTCATCGAGTCATTTTCTCAAAATGCCAAACAGTTTGATGGTTTCAAATAGGGCTGCAACTAATGATTATTTTCATTTTCATTGTTTTCCTGATTAATCAATTAGTTGTTTGGTCTATAAAATGTCAATCAGTGTTTCCCAAATCCCAAGATGACGTCCTCAAATGTCTTGTTTTGTCCATAACTCAAAGATATTCAGTTTATAGAGGAGTCATAGAGGAGTAAAGAAACCAGAAAATATTCACATTTAAGAAGCTGGAATCAGAGAATATAGACTTTTATAGAATAGAATTACTGCCTCATGGTTGTATGCCTCCACCAACCAGTCAAGTTGCAGTTTACATCATGTCCAAAATATCATTACTTCATCCTTTTATCCTGTTGAGTTATGGCCAGGTCACAGTGACCGTTGACTTCCAAAATCTAATCAGCTCACCCTTGAGTCCAGGAGGACAGTTGTGCCAAATTTGAAGAAATTCCCTTCAGGAATTCCTGAGATATCGCGTTCACAAGAATGGACCGGACAGAAGTACGGACAACCTGAAATCACGGCTGTCTCCGGCACGGAGGCATAAAAAAAATGACTTCATCCGATTAATCGATTATCAAAGTAGTTGGTGATTCATTTAATAGTTGACAACTAATTGATTCATCGAGGTTAATCATTGCAGCTCTAGTTTCAAGTTATCTCAAGTTATCAAATGTGAGAATTTTCTGCTTTTACATAAGAGCAAATTGAATATTTTTGATATCTGGACTGTAAGACGAACAAAACAAGACGTGTTGATGTCATCTTGAGCTCTAATATACCAGTTATACCAGTTATATACCCAGTTTGGGTCAATACACTTACACATTACTGGGTTACTTTTACCTTAAAACTGTCACAAATGTATTGTTAGTTATCCAAAACGATGTGCATATGATGTTCAAAACATATTATGAAGTGTGTATGTCGACTAATCGATTCGTTGATTTAATCGACAGATCTGTAAAACTGAGTTTCTCCACAAAGAATCACGTTAAATCTTGTGTTTACCAAAGATGTGCTCATAAGTTTCTTAAAAAATAAGTCATTCAGCATGAAAGAAACATAAAAAAAACGACTAATCGACTAAAGAAATCTTAGTCCAAAACGACCGATGAGTCGACTAATCGACTGAGAGGGAGCAGCCCTAGTTTATATTGGCAGTTTAAATCGATAATAACTGTTTGTTGCAGCCCGAATGAAAACACCTCTAAGCTTACTGAATGCATTACTACAGTATGTGCTGTTGTGCTCTAACACACTCTTGACAAACAACCCTCAAACTAGGAAGTCCTGTGGAAAAAAAGAGGAAGGAACCGATGTGACATCAGTAAAAGTGAGAGCCTTTAAAATAATACCTGCTATCTCTATGGTCCAAATAACCACCAGTACACAAACTGACAGATGACTTTGAGAGAAAGGGAGCAGGTTGGGATCTCTAAACAGCTCCGGGGACACACAACAGTCAGAGCTGGACAACACAAGGCCACAGAAGAACCTCCAGGGATGTTTGCCAAAAAACAGTCATACCACACTGAGAATACACACATCAGCTGCACATTATGTGGTCCAAGAAGACCCCCTCCCCTTGCCTTCATGAGTCTATATGGCCTCAGGATATGTGCTGCACTCACAGGTGTGCAGCTGTGCCTCATGAGACTATACAGCAGGTGATTTGATCCCCTCAAATCATCTCCTTCATGTAGTTGGAATTAAAACCTGCACATTCTCAGCCCTCTATCTGGTGCATGACTGGACAGCACACTGAGGCTCTGTGGTTGCAGGACTTGCCCAATCAAAAGCACACTTTGGCTACACTGTAAACAATTGCTGTTAATTTACAGCAGGATTTCAACAGTATTAACCTGTTATTGCTAAAAAACAGTGCTTTACTGTTAATACAAAAGAAAACCTGTTAAATTACGCTCATAGGCCGTTTATTAACTGAACTATAATTATAGTATTCTTAAAAAACAGCACTTTACTGCTGATCAACTGTCTAAAGTATCATCAGTAACAGTTTCATGCAGTATGTTTTTTTTATTCTGGGACCTGATCTGCTCATGTGAAGCTTGTACATTGTACATGATTGGAAAATCAGTGAATTAGCTTTATTGTTCTTCCCTCACATGTTGTTATGGTTTGCATTCTGTGCTTGTAGCCAGCTATAGACAGACATTTTTGGGAAAAGTGTCAACAAGTCTATTATAGCCTTTTTCCTAACAAGTGTCTTTAATTGTATTTACAGTGTGACTATTCCTATGTCTTTAACCTGTTATTCATCTAGGCAAAAAATAATGTTTATTAAAATGTATGTAGAAAAAATACAACCTAAATAGTGCATTATCGTATAGTTATATATATATATATATATAGTTATTATTAGTAGTAAATTAACTGTAAAATACTGTGAAATTAATAAAAAAAAACAGTTCAAACTGTATTGTATAATAATGTTAATTTTACAGTAATATAAAGGCAACCCTGCTGCCATCAGTTCTTTACTGTTATTTTATTGGGAAATTCTTAACAGTGTATAAAATGACGTCCTGCACACTAAAGCAGCTTTGTCAACATTGCAGAGTCAGGTGCAGACAGAAATGTATCCGTGCGTAACGCCTCTCCAAAACACGGTCCGATAGGGAAATGTGAGCGCATGGGTGTCCAGGATGAAAAATGATGAGATGAACAAAAGATGTGATTCTATAGCCAGAGAAGTGAAAATCAGACTCCACTCTTTTTAGATGCATTAGGAGGGTTTGGGGCTCCTATAATCTATTCACACACACACAGCAGATCCTGGCTAAATCCTCAATGCACAAGGTGAAAGACGCTCATTGTGTGTGGCCTTATTGTGAAGTGGCACTTCTAATGTAGGAGATTGCAGTTTCTGTGGGTTAGTCTAGTCGTTTTGTCCCAGACTAAAAACCGTCCCCTCTCTCAAACAAAAGGAGGACCTACCTGGTAATCTCGAAGCTGCAACCTTTCCGAAGGAGCAAGGCTCTCTTCCGCATGATGCCTTTGTCTCTGCCGAGGTACACATTTTTATCTGAATTCATGGGTGCAGGCAGGTAGACTCAGAGGAAAAAACAGCAGCGCCTCTTCTTTTTTCTCCAAGGAAAAAAAAAAAGTCAAAAAATGCGAGACTGTGAGAGAGAGAGAGAGAGGCAGGAAGGAGGAGAAAAAAAGAGGAGAAAAAAATCCTTTAACGCACGGTCCACAGGAAAGTGATCCTGCAGACTTTTCCCCTCCTCAGGCGAGACAAAAGACGGTGTAGTTGGAGCTGTTAGAGGTGCATGGTGTCCTGGTTTGGTGGTGTCTCCATGCGGGCAGGCTGCTGCAGTTGTCACCCTGAGAGGACCGGACCGTGCTGAGCTGAGCTGAGCTGAGTCTCTCCCTGAACTGTGGAGCCCCACAGCGCTCCTTCAGCTTCAGCCCGGCACTGAGAGGCTGAGAGGCAATGACTTCACACCACACACTGATGGAGAGAGAGAGAGAGAGAGAGAGAGAGAGAGAGAGACAAACACAGAGAGAGAGAGGGATAGGTTGGTGCTGGGAATCAGTAAGAGGAAGTGAGTTTAGGGTTAAATTAAGTTTCTATGTGCGTGAGAAAGGAAGAGAGATATATTAATAAAGAGAACAATAATATGTAGTATATGGATCTATATTAATTTGGAGGCTCTTCAACCTTTTAATGGTACATCCAGAATAAAAGCAATATATATATATAGTGTATTTGTCTGTTCATTTGGGCACTAACAACAATCTCTTTTAACTAAGACAGTTTTTCAATTATGAGCCTCTAAATGAGATATCCGATGTAAATGTTCATTTAACTTAAAGGGACTGTTTGTAAGAATCAGAAATGCTTGTTAACAGCGACACCTGTGGCCGTTAAGTCAACGAAAGTCAGCGTCCTGTTGCTCGGGGTCGCACTTGTGCTCCATTCTACATAGACATGAACGAGCATCGCTCAAAACAGTGAGGCGACACACGTCAGCTAAAACCACAACATCACTCTATATTTAGCTGACCAGACGAAGGTCTCTCCATGAATCACTGCTGATCCTAGTGCTGGCTTTTCCTGCTTCAGCCTCCCGACCGTGGTCGGAGGGAACAGGGGAGACACCGGAGTTTTGGTCGCAGACGATAACGTCTCTCGCTGCAGAGCCCCGTCACTTCACAAGACATGGGAAACCTCTGTTGGTCTGGAGAAGTTGCAGCATTTATATCTGCACAAACGGCCAACACTGTTTAACAGACGGGCTTCACTAGATATAACTTTGCGGTTTTGATGCTTCCGTGTAGTTTGTGTTGGAGTCTGAGTCTGAACAGCATAGCCACACGCGAGCACGCATGGGACTGAGACCCGGATTGATTTATACGTGTAAGAAGTTACAAACAGTCCCTTTAAAGCAGCAGTGGGTAGAATTAGATAAAATATGATTTTTTTAAAAAAGTTATTTTTATAAAACAGTTACTATATCCTGACAGCAGTGCATGACACAGGTATAATCTGAAAAAAAAATAAAAATCTCTCAAAGTCAAAGTTTGTGACCCGGCAGCCATGTTGAGATCAGTTGAGGAAATACCAAGCATTCTTCTTTCATGGTTTATTTGTTAGGGACAGATACAATGTACATGGACAACTTAAAAACGGCTATCTGATGCAAGTATCATAATGGTTATAGCGGATGTTAATTTGCAACACCTGTCCCTAAAAGGGCTTTTTTGTGAAAATAAGAGATTAAAACAAAACTGAGTACAGGAAAAATAAATAAATATAATAAAGCACACATTTAAAAACAATACATTTAAAAACTACACATAAGTACAGGTTTGTCGCTGAATTAAACAGGATTTGGTTGCTCTTTTTAGAAGTGGTAAAGTTTGCAGCCGATTTCAAGTGATCAGGTAGCAAGTTCCAAGACTTTCACAGAAAAAGCCTTCTGAGCAAAAGATGTTTTGCAGACTGGAATTTTAGAATTGCCATTGATTCTTCTTAGATTCAAGTGATTATACACTAATGAAAACATAGTTATGAATATTATATTCCATTTCTGGTAATAGGTCCCCCGAAATGTTACACACTGTTCCTTTAAATTAAGGCATAGAGTAAGTTTTTCTCCATTAAAGTGAATATTATATATATATATTGTTGGATGAGAGCAATATGTGCAACCTGGAGCATTTTTTAAAAAACTGTTATGTACCGGTATGTATGTAAAAAACTAATGAAAGGTCATTCAATATGCAGGGCAGACCTGCTCCTTTGTGTTCTGATTTGATGCAACAGTACAACCGTTTTTTGGTCGATGGATCCTCTTTTTGTGGTTTTCTACAAACCATTGCTGACTTATTTCCTGCTCACTTCAGTCTGGATAAGTCGTTCAATATCCACAGATAATGCTTACATCTGGGGTTTTCTTTGTTATGGATTTACAAAATGTCTGAAAAATGTCTTATTGACATGATATGTGAATTTTGTCCTAAAAAGGCTGTAACTTTGGTACCCATTTGATGTGTATTAGCTCCAGATGAAGTTTGTAATAGATTTTTGCACAGAATGAGGATTGGATTTTGTACCCCATCAATAAAACTAAAAGTGCATTAGGAAGGGATCTCTCAATGGCCGGTAAGAACAGGAAGAATAATCACAGCAGGAAAAAACCTGTTTCAATGTTCAGATGGGCACCTGGTTGTTGTTTCAAGTTAGACTTGAAAAACAAATGTGAACCTATATCCTTTAATCCTCCCAATTGATCTAATTTAACAGCAACACGGAAAAAGACAAATTATTTCAACAAGATATCACAACTCAAAGTGTGCTCCACCAGGAGACCTTGAAGCAATGTTTACTCTGCTAAAACAAACGCTCTGCTGCAAGTGCATTCAGCTGTGGGTGCTATGGATTAGTTGATTAGCTCTAAACATATAAAGGTGTGGGTTGGGTTGGCACCCTGTGTTTCATTAGGGTGGGATGATGAGGGGTTACTCATAGGGCACACACAGAGAGACTGGCACGTATATGGGCCAGTTCACTTAAGGTCTATCCATCCGTCCATCCATCCATCCATGTATCCCATTTTATTTCTCATTGTCGGCACCCCTATAACTGCTGTAGCACAGAGAAGGCCAATGTTGGTAGAGACCAAAAACAGAGCTAAAAGAGAGTGAATATTGGACTTGCATTCATCAGGTGGACACAAACATGATTCCAAATGAATTATAATGTTGCTCCGTAACTGCTAAATGCGTAAATAGGCAACTGTTTGCTAACAAGTTCTCCATATCAACTTAAAAGTTTTATCACCTTTATGTTAATGTTGTTGTTTCTGCTGCCACCAAATTGCCAAAAAATCAGTCATTGCTGGTTTAAAGACACGACGACGGGTTTTTTTTGTGCAATTAATTTGCATGTCAATATATTTGTTGTTTTTTGTTTTCTCTTTTTTTTGGTTTTTTTTTACTTTTGCACCGCAAATAAAGGGATCAACCAATCAGGTTGTGCAGAACCGGTTGAATTGCGCCTATATCTAAGAAACATCAACAGCAAATTGCCTTTCACATCAACAGCAAATTGCCTTTCACAATAAAAGCCCTAGACATATATTATTTGCAGGCGAGTATTTCGCATTTTCGTGCCGTTTATTCATCACGTCTCCGGTATGTAAAGGCCTTAAGGATACAGCCTTAACATACTTATTGTT